>JAOWBP010052577.1:0-12720 GCA_028571105.1 Tragopan temminckii
TTCTTCCCCCAGATTCAAACTTTCAGGATTCTTGGCCCTACAAGATACAGACTGTGATGTAACTTTCATTACAATACTTTTTTTTTTTATTTTTTTATTTTTGTAAGTTCCTCAAGAAGAGATATATACAGTGAATACCGCATGAAGACGAGGGCACAGTGTTGTCATTCTGGTGAGAGAATCATCTTGGGGTGCTATGTGGATGTCAGGAAAAAAAAATTGATTGTAATTTTAAAAATCTTCTTTACAATGGAAATCCTTTTCAATTTCTACTGCAAAAGAAATAATTTATCTCTGCTAAGGCTTGTTGAAATGTTGTTGCCATGAAACTGTACAGGCCAAGAGGAAAAATATATCTGTGGCTTGGCTTAGTTTACAGAGCTATGCAAGGAAGAAGAATGTAAAAGCCATGCTTTTATTCCTCTGCACTGCCAGTGTGTTTCAGAGATTTCAGTCCACATCTGAAAGGGACTTCTTGGAAATGTTATCTCCAGTCCTGCTGCAAAAGACTAAGTAAGTGGTAGACCCTTGACTGCAACTGTCCCCATTTCCCTAATTTCAGACTAAGTAGCTACTACTGTACATTCCCAGGAACAGGCCTAGAGAAAAGCTCTCTTCGCAAACAACTCTCCTAAGTGTATGTGCATCTCTCAGGGATACTATGCCCCTTCCCCCATATCAGAATGTGAACTTTCTTTAACCCAGCCCTTCCTATTCACAAAAACGCCTCTTTGACCTGAACTGTAAAGCAGTTGACCTTTCTACTTCCATATCCTTCATTCACATGCAGTTCTTCCAAGATATCTATGTGACACAGGCCATCTTCATCAGTGAATGCAAAGAGCAGTTGGTGTTAACAACTTAATGATAATTGCTGTGTTGTAAAAGCCCTCAACACCTAAAGTGTATTTTAGAATGTATGAAATATGACATTGCTTTTGTTAGCTGATTGAGCATGCGGGGAACTGGGAAGGCAGGCTGTGGTCGGGTAATACTTTTTGGGGGTGAAAATGCATACAGGACTGTGACAAATTGTTCTCCTAAAGAAGGAAGATTAAGTTTTTTTTTTAAAAAAAAAAGTGAAACATACCTCTCCCTCTCTACTTTTGTACTATAAAACTTGTCCCTTGGTACAATAAAGAAATACAAGAAACCATATTTACTTCCTTTCAGTCTCCCCAAATGGAAAACTACCCACAGTCACAGCACAAGAGTGTCTTCAGAGCAAAAGCTACATCTTGCAGTTTATTTGGTGTCAAGTTTAATGTCCCTTCAACACCGTCTGCAGCTTTTGGAAAGTCTTTTCTAAAGGGCTTTTTTCTTCCACTGCTTAGATCCCTTAGACAAACATTTACTTCTGCTAGGAAGTGCATCTAAAAATGGTTGTTTTGTGAGTACGTTAATTCACTTTATACAGGTGTAAATAACAATGTCATGAAAGAAAGGAAGAAGCTACTTGAATACCTTTCATTTTGTAATGCCAAATTTGCTGCTGCCAGAGGCCATGCAGCTTACAAACTCCCTACAGTACAGCCCACAACTCATTTATACTAGAGAAAGAATTATGGCATAAAGTAAGCCAGCAAATAGTGCTAGTTCTCCATTTGGTATCTGGCATACAGTGCCATTATACGTTAATAGGGTCTGCTAAGACTTGTTTCCTTCATCTGATATTACCTTTTTTTTCTCCACTGTTGCTGTTGTAGAGGGCAAAAGATCTTAGTGCATTGGCTGCTTGCATTTGTTCTGCCAGGCTCTGCTTGCTGTAGTGGCATCGTTATAAATCTCATTAAACAGTCAAGGTCAAACCAGCAACTAAGATCTGTATTTGGCTCTCTGCACATAGCTAAATAAATGAAGATTTTGATAAATATCTTACGTCCTAAAAGAGAAGTAGATTTCTTTGTCCTTATAGATGGTTCTAAACTAGCTGCGATTTTTAAGGAAACAGACAACCCATAAAATATATTGAAAGGTAACAGTCTTGAATCCTATTGCTGCATGAGTACAATACCAGCAGATGTTCACGTAATGACAAAGTTTTTGTTCATATGCTATATGGTTCCTGATTCATGAAGCAATCTTAATCTAAGAGTATTTCTCTTTGTCTGCAGAGGCAAGATTTTCCCCTCCATTTTCTGTGCAAGCTTTTGCATGGCTGGACATCAACGCCTGTTAACATTCAGATCATTAATCCTGCAAAGTGAGACAGAGCTTTTTAGAATAAAATCCCTCAGAAGGCATGTCCACAATTGTGGCATCTCCTTTTTTTTTTGTCCTTGAAGGTCTCAAAAGAGAGCAATCAGACATCTGGGAAATTCCTTGCCCTGAGGGAATTCTTAGATAGCAGAGATGTGTCAAAATCATTTCTCTGCCACTTGGCCACAGGTTTTCTCCCTGGCTAAGAGCCACTGTGGCCGTGCCTGAGGAGTGATTGTTCCTGGAGTCTTGCCATGCATTGAGGTCTCCAGTCATCATGTTTCCCAGAGGGGCTCGCTGGGTGACAAAGCCTGGAGCTGTTTGGGACTGTTATTTAGACATTGAAACAACCACGTGTCAGGAGAATGAAATGGAAGTATATTGTCATCTTTTTCTTTGGTTTTGTTTTTTTCTTTCCTCTTTCTCCCCTAGAAAACTGTCCACCTTCACAGATCAGAGCAACATCAATGAATTTTGACCATGTCAAAATGCAGGACTTGAGATTAGTTTGGTTTCTATTGTGTGATCCATTCTGATACAGACTTGTCTGCCTTCTGCCATCTGTTCTGGCTGATAGTCAGTGGCAAGGGATGGCTCATACTGTGTGTGAGGAGTTCAGGTAGAATCAGACCGGACAAAATCCTCCAGAATGCAAATAACTTCCCCTTCACCCTCTCTGCTCCACAAAGACAACGGCTGTAGCGGGTCTGCTCATTGATAGATTACCTCGGGATAGAAGGCACAGCTGTCTTTAGGATGTAAATGTTCTAAATTCCAGAACAGGACAGAAGACATTAACTTGACAGAATGTGATGCTAACCTTCATATAGAAACTGTCTAAAGTAAATAATAGGCTTTCTAAGTCAAATGAAAATAATAATTAAAACTCCAAACTGAGAATTGAGGGACCCCAAAAGTGTAACTCATAATACAAATAAGACAGATGACAAGATTTCGAAATATTTCAAGCATATTTATATGAACACCCAAAATATTAGGAATTTAGAAAACAAACATAATGAGCAACATTAGGAAAATTGGCCACTGTTTAATCCTTTTCTGTTTGTTTACACTGAAATCTGTAGTGTTGTTCTTTTCATTTTATCATGACTCCATTTCCAGCAATAGACATGTTGTGCTGATTTACTTAAGACTTGCAATATACTGAGCTACCGTAGACAGGACAGACACAAACTGGTTCCTTTTTGTCCGAAGTGAAAAAAGAAAAGATGCATCGACAGTAGGTAGGTATCCAGTAATTGTCAGTTTTGGTAAATGGATACAATGCTGTAAGTGTTATTCTCTTTAAAACTGCAGTAGAGGCTCTGTTTCATTCTGAACATAAGCAGAAGCCATCCTTATAACACTGTAGTTCTTTCTCACTCCTGTGGTTGGCAGAAAATTTCTATCCCAACGAACCATGGAATTAGTGTCTCAGTTCCTATTCTGGCATATTCCATATTAACTTCAGAAAATGCTGTAAAGTCCATCTAACAAAACCAAAAATATTAGTGTAATTAGACTAACAAATATTTTCAGAACATTTTTGTGGATAAGTGTATCTCAATAAATTCACTATAAGCTGTTGAGTGATACTTTCGTTTATAGCTGAAACAAAATGGCTCTAGATATTTTATATTCATTCATTTTGGTCATAATCAGAATATCCAGTTAGTATGAAACATCTAAAGGATAGGTCCTTTTCTTGCTTGGAAAACAGATGGAAGCACTATGACCATTATGTAGTTGATACCTGGGCTGATTAAAGAAGAGCATACATTTCGGCTCTGGGTAATGGCTTATGCTTTACTTCCAAAAATCCCACACCAACAAAACCAGAGGAAAAAAATAGTCTGTAAATGAAGTTCACTATACTACTTTTATTTGTTACTGTAAGTTGAGCCTCGAGATATTGATAGTCAGGTCTTAACCTGATGGCTATGATTTCTAGAGCTTTAAGTCCTAGCTATTCTTCTCACCACTGCCCCATGTGAATGATAAACAGAGAGAAACAGACAAATACAGGCTGACCAATGCTGTATTACTTTGTTTGCTTTCTTGATAACTTTTTTGAAGCAAAACTAAGCAAATCCTTGACAGCATACCTGAGATTTTAGATGATTTTTGCAGTGACACATTTCTGAAAATTGCCACTCAACTCCAGGACTCAGAGGCAGAGTGAAATGAAATTGTTTTTCAGCCTCCCTGGTGTGTAGGTTGAAAAAAAAAAAAAAAAAAAATTGGTTGTGCAAAAGGGAGGCTGAATCACATGCAGCATCAGGCAGCCTGTAACAGACCTTTAGAAATGAGAGACGTCGTGTACCGTTTGCCAAGCAGTGGGGAAAGTGCGAAGATGACTAGAATGATTCAAAGCCCTTTTCAAAGCCCTCACATGCCTCATCATGTTCAGTTTTGCAGAGAGTAATTTCCTCCCACCACAACTTTTTGCTACATTCAAGTGAAACTTGAAAATTGCTGTTAAGTTAGGGTAGCACTAGTAGGAGATGCTAGTTTGGTAAGCTTCACTAGCCATCAGTTCTGAATAAGCTTCTGGGGGAAAGGGTTTATTAAGGAAGAGATTTTGTGTTCATCTCAAGAAAGCAGGAGTTAATTCCTCTCTGTGCTCATTCAGGATGAGGACACAAACCTACGTACTCTAACGGATTCTTGAATTAGAATCTCAATCCTTGTCCCACTTCTTCAGGAACTGTCACCACAAATTGAATTAATGTCAAATAAGATTATGGAAATTAGTCTACAGTGATAAAGAAGAACCTGCAAAACAATAAGATGAGAAAAATATGTTGTCCATTGCCTATTTAGACCTGTTTTATCTATTTTGATTGGATTTAAGTGAGCAATTTTCAACAACAGCTACAAGAATCCATTGCTCATTACCAAACCCCAGACAGCAGTTACTCCATCCCACACATGTCTAGAAGATAAGAACAGAGAGTATGGAGAAATATTTACTTTCAGTGATAGATCACTTATTTTGTTATCAGCTTAGCATGCTAGCAATGTAACACTATCTGGTTTTGGAACAGATTTCCTACCAAAGTCAATGGAGAACTCTTAAAAGCATGATAAGGCCCTGTGTAGTTTTATTATTGATTTCTGGGACAAATACTATCAAGTACTGAGGAACTGTAGAAAGTTAGTCTCCTTAGTTTTTTAGAACCCCGGTAATGTTTTATCTTCATGGCCAACAAGAATAATTTCAAAGTAAATTACTTCTTGTCAGTTATCTTGAGAAAGTAACACAGTCATTGCCATCTTTTTCTTTGGTTGGTTACTTTGTACTCAGTGAGCTAAATTCAAACTTTTATTGTATAACTGACACATTTAAACATTTTTATTTGTCTCTCTATAGCGCGTGTTATTCTTTTATTGCTTTCAGCATGATGATGAAACAATGGCCTAGCCCATAGTAAAGCAAAGATGTGGAACACTGAATTGAAAGAAAAAAAAGTCAAGATGCTCTGTAATATTCTTTCAAGCTTATAAATTCCAGTTCTTCTTCAGTATAGTTTTATAGATGAACAAGTGAAATATTTTAGTGTAAGAAAGTATTTGGATTGACACTGCCAAAGAGTCCCACCTAAAACAACACGCTCTGTTTGAATGGACTAAGTTTTCATTGGGAGTTGTGAATCTCTTGAAACAAAAATCTTGAGTTTTACCAAGAAGAGGAATAATTAACACAATGTACAACACTCCATCTTTTATGGAAAAAAAAAAAAAAAAAAAAAAAAGCACATAAACTGTGAGAAAGCCTTGCTGGTGCATGGTCACACTTGGTGGTGTCCATAGCATATGCTACTTTCCAGAGGTCATGGCTGCTTCAGCTCTAGGGTTAGCCTTTCCTTGCTGGAATTAATCACAAAGCTGATTGTCATTTTCCACAGTAGCTGATTATGTGCCATACAACGGACCAAATGTTTCCTGTGTTTACACCATCTGGACTGCATTTGTCTTGTGGCTATTTCCATCAGTGAACTTTTCAAAAGTATTTTTCTATCCAAAAACACTATGAACAAAAACTCAGGTAAAACTATTCCTGTAGCCCAGTCCCAGTGTTGGGAATGGGTTTAACTGTCATCTCCTTGGAAAATAAATTTGAACTAGTTGTTTTTTCTTCCAGACACTGTGGATCTAGGAAGAGTTTTAATTAGGTGGTCTGGATATAAGATTCACGTATGACCAGGGGTAGGTGGAAAAAGACTAACAAAATGTTGACAGACATCCGTGACAGCACAGCTCCTACCAGGACATCAACGGGAGTCAGAGCAGGCATAAAGCTACAGTCATAAAATGGGCTTTAAGATGTGTGCATTTCTCACCTCCTGTCTTAAAGCCCTAAGTCATGGAGCACTACAAATGGCTCTTTGTGAAGGAAATTTGTGGCACTGCTGCAGTTTATGGTCATGAGAAACAGCCCAGATTCTATGTGCAAAATAATCCCACAGAACTCATAATTGAGGGAAGGACTACATAAAGGATCCTTGATGGAGATCTGGGAAGAAGGTAGACAGACTGTACTTTGGCCATAGCATTTTATTTGGTGAAATTCCATTGCAACAAATCTCCGCTGTGTTCCAGGTTCTGTTGTTAAATCTATTTTTATTAACCTGGAATATGAAATAATTTCAAAGCCCAGGAGAACTCTCTTCGGTGTCTCACGTACACATTCCATACTTCCAGATTTACCGAGAGAAAAAAAGTACTTTCTTGTCCAGAATGCTCTCTTTCCTAGCTTTATCCTGCAGTGATTAATTACAGTTGAATTTCAGTCCCTTGGAACCAAGGATTTATAATAGAAATGCCGCACAGTGTGCTACTTTTGACAACTCTGCATATCCAGCCTGGGCTTGTTGCCGCAGGTTTTGCTTACGTCTTAAAATGCCATGCAAGAACTGAAGCTGTTACGGATATTTTCAACCTTTCAAGACTGCACAGATCTTGAGTCATAGTCTTCTCAAGGCTGGTGGTATATACCAAGCAGACAGGAGAGAAGTTCTGTGCTGCCAAGCTGGCTGTGTGAGCGGAGGCTGCGTGAGCACTGCTACTGCCTGGCTCCAACCCAGGTTCTCGTCACTGTTTTGAAGGGCTAAGAGCCCTCATTCTCTCAGGCACCTCTCCATTGCTCTTGCAATTAGTGTCTCATTTCTGACTCCTGCAATGTCAGAATAGTCTCATAGTTAATGTGTGACCCACAGGTTTTATTTCTGATTGTATAGTGCATGTCTTTGAAAATCACTTTTATTTTTGTGTTTGCTTTTATTTCCTCCATTGTTAGAGGCAGATAATAAGTTAGCTATTACAAATGCTTTGACATTTTCCATACTGCTGTCCGCACTAAAGAAACATGGTTACGCAGAAAAACACAGCAAAACAGACAGGGGCACCAGTGCCCAAACCTTGATACAAGAGCAAGTTGCCATCCCTGGACTGCTCTTCTCTAGGTTGTTTCTCCATTGCGCTGGCAGTAACTTGTCGCACACACTACCACTGCTGCTTCACAGCATCCAGGTTATCCCAGACACAGTGTTCCTGAGATAGGAAACACGAAATGGGACTCCATAATGAGAGCACATGGTAGGACTGGATCCCTGCACTGGGCTCCTAGATGAAGAGTGAGATAAGCAGCGGGAGGCTGTGGGAGCTGGGCAAGTGAAGTTGCTTTGTGAGACCTGAAGGTGCATGCAGAGGGACAAAGGGTATTGAGAAAGACCTGAGAAGTGTGGGTGACAGTTACCTGCCTCACAAACAATTCTCTTCCCTGCTGGAATCTTGGCATACCCTCAGCTTCAAATGTGTCTCAGCAACTTTTCCTACTAAATAAAAAGGGTGAAAGGGTCTGGTACTTTGATGGGGTTGCTGCTGGTTGCCTATGTCCTTTTTTTCCCCTTAATGATATTTTGCAATGCTACCAACTTTCACAAATTATTTCCAACTTAAAAACATCTCCTGAAAGGAAGCTGTATTTTCCCCTGCCTTAGGAGAAAACACTACTGGGATTTAAAAAAAAAAAAAAGAAATCTCCTAAATCTCTGTTCTTGATTAGATTTCTTGCTTTGCATTTACTTGTACATTATAAGTACTCTTTGATTGGGGTGTTCAGACCAATGTAGGTCAAAATTACATTATTTGTTGTCAGGCATCACTGAGAAGACGTACTAACGACTCAGAGGGGCATAAATATTTGTCTACAGCGCTCTGCAGAAATAACTTTTCATCAGTTTTCCTTCTCTCATTATTTTCTAGACTCAGCATAAGTTTTAACAAAGTACCAGATTTTCTTACTTGGCAGAACAGGTAGACAATGGGTTTTGAAACTGAATGAAAGAAGTGTAGTAACTTTTTCAAATACCCATAATTAGCCAGGTCACAAGATGTGCATACGGCAGGTACCTATTTCTGTCAAAGCCCTGTTCCCTTAAACTTCTGTTCTTAAAGTTATTCCTGAATCATTCATTAAATGCAGATTAGACTTGCTGTCTTACCTAATCAAGATTGCAGGTTGTGAATTTCCTAAGAATCTAGCATGATTAGCTCTTCAGTCACTGAAAGGCAATGTCTAGGAATGATGACTGTGATGGAACTGCTCGTTACTTGGTTCCCCATCCCTCTTGGGCAATTAGCTTCATTTGAGTCCTTGAAACATCCTTTAATATAGCTTTTTTTTATTTTTTATTTTTTATTTTTTTCCTAAAGGAAATAGTGTGGCTTCTGAAATGCAGGGTATTTTTTGCTATAGCAGACATAAGACCCAGTTTTAGATATTTCCCTGTCTAACATTAGTAGTGAACACTTCAGAAGGTACTGTTTTAATCAAAGTACAAAGGACTGAAAATAAAGATAAAGCAACTACTAACTAAACACAAAACATATTTTTCTTGTCTGGGTGTGGATAATTCATTTTCCAGTGATAATTTGTTTACTGGTTTCTTATTTCATATTCTTTCTAAAACAAATGATCTCAGGATGACAAAAATAAACACTTTTCCAAAGATTTATGCTACTGAAAGTATAATACACAGAATGAGTTGGGCCTGACATTTATCATATAGACAGATACACTGTGGTAGATAGACACGAGGTCCAGAGTCCAATAAAAAATCATTCATTCATTATGTTGTTATTATATACAGAGTTACTATTAACAAACATAAATATTCCTCAGAATGAAAATGAACTCAGTGTTCTGTAAGCTTAGAATTTTTTCCTGTTTGTCGCTTTTCTTTCCAAAAGGTAAATATTTTTCAACAGTTTCTCTGTCTTAAACCTAGCTGCTCAGTGCTTGGAAAACCCTCCGAGAAATAAAAATGGATTTTCCTGTGGGAATGATCTGACATTTCCATTTACCTGGGGGCTTGACAAGGATTTGATAACTAGATAGAAATAGAGCTTTATTCAACATAAATCAAGAGCTGGATCCTGCACATCACTTAATAACGTGAACAGCCCATTGTCCCACCTCACTCCTGTCAGCCAGAAGCCATCTCTGGATCAATGAATGGAGAGATTTCATCTAGGCTAGTTTTACCGCATTACCTGTTAGACAGGGCATTTGGAAGATATTTGCAAGTCCAAGCTCTTGTATGAAGGTTGAAGCCATGCAGATGTCATCTGACAACCATATCTTCATTGGTGACCTCTCTATTAACTCTACAGGGAACTGGCAGCCTTGAAAAGCAGGAGCACCACTCATGGCTTTCTTGTTCTTCAGCCACTACTGTGGCTGTAAAGTTAAAGCAAGCACCTGGAGTTCAGGCCATGAAAACAGCTCTCCATGCATCTGCTATGGCAATGGGAGCAATGCAGTGCTCACTTCATTTTCATGTCTTCAGGGAACCTGTGGTTCCTACAGGTGATTCCTCCATCCTATCCCCTTCCAAATGCTCTTCAGAATAATTCTGTAGCCTGAAATCCAGAGGAAAAAACATCCAAACCTTCATGTATTCAATCTCCTAAGTCTACTCCTCAGACCTTTCTCATGCAGTGAGTGTGACAAGACAACGTAATTCTGATTAATGGATGGAATTATTTGTCACTGATAAATCACATCAGAGTTTTCCGTTTTTCTATATTTCTTCCTTCATGTGTTCTTTATCCCTTGATAAAGTGATGAGTTCTTCTCCAGAGAGAGAGAACACTAGGATATGCAGAGCAGAGCATGATGCGTGGGAAGTCACTCCAGGAACATTTTGCTCGTTCCAGGATTCCTGCATTTTATAAGTTTTATCATTCACTGAAAGTTTTTGTATGTCTAAAATTATTTTAAATGCCTCAGTTTCTAAATGCTGTCTGGATATGGTTTTTATTACTAGTCAGAGAATTTAGGAGATTCTGGAGTCTGATGCACTTCTAAGGAGAGTAGGAGGAAAAGATGTTTACCACCCTCCTTTATCTGCAAAATGCTGTCCTTTCAAATCTCTCCCAAAAACACATCCTGAGTAAGGGTTATTTTTCTTTCAAGTTTCAATTTTCAATTTTTTTACTGTAAAATGCTGTTCCTGATTTCTTTAATATCTGTTTTCCTTCTATGGGCATGTTTATTAACGGATCTAAACCAACAAAAGGTATGACAAGTGCAAGTATTTAGATGTCTTTCAATTTTGGTTTGGGTTCAAAGAATATATTTGTTAAGAGAGCCATTTGAAATTTATATCATTCTTTATTGTGCCTTTTTGAAAGAATACAACTAATAAAGTGATGAAGAGATGCATCATCCAAACTGCATCATGCATACCATCCCATTAAATTATCTTATATTCTTTCTGTATCAAGTTCAAGTCACTTTGTTGAGGAGTAATTTAGGGAGATGAAAGAGGAAGTTCTCTCCCAACTTTGTGTAACCACAAAAGTATTTTTATACTACACAGTTTTGTAAAAACAGAGTCTTTGGTTATCCTTGCTACTTCACCTCGGTGAGGAAACTCCACTGCCACTGTCCTTTCCTGCTGGGGAAGGACAGTCCACCAGCCTTCATTTTCATCCACATTTGGGGTAGCACACAAGCAGCAAAGAGGAGCCTTGACTAGTCTTGTGTCCCACTTCTTCCACTGGTGTGCTCTACAGGTAGATTCTTCCCATATTACTCTCAGCTAATCCTTTGGACCTGGCCTTTAGCTGGTTATGCTCTGTAAAGAGCATTCAGGAGAGGATCTATCTCTGCTTTCTGTGAAAGCTGCCAGCCTTGACATCTCCGTCATGCCTCTCAGAGCCACCTTTCATGCTATCTATTTCCATCATCATTATCCCTGGTCCAAGGACCCTGTTGGTACCAAGTCCCACACAAATTATTTTTAATTTGATTCTGGGACTTCACTGAGAGAATGTGGATGGTATCATGCAGCAAATTTTTCGTGTACTTGAATAATGACTGAAGTTGCAAGATTCATTAAAACCTGACCTTCAAGGAAAATATTAATATCCACCTGTTTTTTACACACTACTTGCATGCCTTTCTTTGTTTTAGGGTATGAGTTCGAAAAGGAAGAGACCGCTTCTTGTCATACGTATACACAATGCCCACACAGTGCAATATTATGAAAATAGTGCTCGTATACTGCCTTTTTCAAAATATCCTGAGGATATATTTGTACTGTTTAATACGGTGCAGCACAATGATGGTCTTGCTGATCGAAAGTGACTCTCTTCTGGAATTAGGAGAAGCACAGCTTTACCACGTTGGCACTGAGCCCTGCTTGAGCAAACCATCAGTGGCATCAAGGCAGCATGGCCGTCCTTCAACACGTTACCATCATACTGAAAGAAGGAGGTAGTTAAAAATAGATTAAAAATATATCAAACATGCAGCATAAGCAACTGCCACCAGGTTCTGCCTATGCAAGATGCTGTGTTTCGGAAGAGGGAAGTGGCTGATCTTAGATGGTCCATGGGAATTCTTCAATAATGCAACTGCCAGTACTTTCATCACTGCTTGTTTCTGTGATACTAGACTTGGAACAGCTGTTGCTTACTGGGTTTTTCTTTGGGTTAGGGTTAGAAAATCCTAAAGCTGTCATTTTGTGAGTGATACTCTTCTATAAACTGTTTGGACTTCTATAAATATTGCTAACTCCATGCAGGGCATTATTATCTAATCTCCTGGGGAACGTCTCTAATCACAGTCTACCCGCCCATGTCAATCTAGGACACATCCAACCCTTAGAAATAGCAGTGGAGAAATCATAAAATGTTCTAACACATGGGGTTGGCAGACAAGTGCGAGACAAGATCACAAACTGCGCAAAATGAACAGTTTGCAATGGAACATGCTTTCCTCTTTCCTCCATCAAAGAGGTATCTTATGGCTTCAAATCAACACATGAACCTTTTTTTTTTTTTTTCCTTTTATCTTCTAAGTAAATTTCCCTTTAACCAGAGCTACCTGCCTGACAGTATCACAATTAGCTACATGGGACAAAATATCAGCTTCTGGTCTATGATGAAAGTGGTCTTCTTTTCATTATAGATCCATAAACAATATCCCAGTTTTAATAGATCTGATTG
>JAOWBP010052578.1:0-12718 GCA_028571105.1 Tragopan temminckii
TTATTTAGTTTTTTTTTTTTTTTTTTTTTTTTTTTTTTTTTTTTTTTTGTAGTATGTATCGGTCTACCTGTCTCTCTGCATAAATATGTTGAACCTTCATGAAGCTATATATTTAAAAAATGAGAAGTTGTAAACTAATAGTATCATTACTGGGAGATCACCCTTTTAATTATGTTCTTCCTCCTCTCCCAGTCATCGTATTTCTGTCTGCAGGAGGTGGGGGGAATTTGCTTTTATATTGCACAGTACCTGATACATTGTAAGCAATAAAAGCAAATAAAAGGTAATAGAGATTACAGCAATAATTTCACTAGAAAAGAAAACAGCATGCCAGGTCTGCTGCATCAGTACATTATAATTCCCAGCAGGAGAAACAGGATAATTTCTCTCCTAAGGAAAAAAAAAAAAAAAAATAGAAGAAATGCTGGCACAAGCCACAAGCCAAGACAAGATCTGTTTTAGTACTTAATATTTGCAGGTCGTCTGACCACACCTGACAAATGTCAGGTCTGACAAAGCATCCGGCATCCATGAAGTGGAATATGTAATAGCACATTTTAAACTACACAAACATCATGCATCACTCTCTTTTGGGAATATCCTATTGCAGCGGCTCTTTTTTATAGTGTAGGTACATGATGTTTCTGATACAGAATGAAGCACTTGCCCCTGCATGTAAAGGATTACTGAAATGATAACCATATCTCTCTTCATAAAACGTAAATACTCCCTCACTTTTTTTTTCTATGGATTTGCTTTTAAACTGTGCTTTCCTGCACAGAGCAACAGGGAAGCCTTCCAAACTTTCTACTGCATTGGTAAGCCTTTGATGTAAACACTCCAGACAAAATGCATGCACACACAAGGAACCACGAGCTACTAAAAACATGATCCACAGTGTACAAGTGGTTTAGTTTACCCGTATATTCTGTGGAGCTGGAAATTGGCCTACCCTTCTTTCTGAAAGGGAGAAACAATACCATTCTCACTGCAGTCTCCTTCCCTTAACTCATTCTAGCAGACTCTTAAAAAAAAAAAAAAAAAAAAAAGCAATTTGTTAAGGGCATAATGTTCACAAATCAATCAAAAAAATCAGATACTGGTCTCATTTCATTCAACGGACGTTTTGCCAATGGCAGCAGTTGAAGCTGGGTAAGAGTCAAAGATTGTAAAATGCTAATCTGGCATGCAGTCTACTCCATCTTCTTGTGGAAAAGCCGCTGTTCCCAAAAGGGATAATACTGTGGCTGGAAGGAATACAAAAAAAGCATATGACCATTGCTGCAGTTTGCAAGAAATACCATTTTGTGGGTGTCATTGAAAAACTGTTACCACTTCTTTTTTACAAAGGCAAGATAAAACCATTTATCTAAAGCAAAATGCTGATTTAACTTGTAAACCTCTTTCTGCAGTTACTAATAAAACACATTTTCTGGCTAAAATTGCTAATCAAAAAGAACATGTCTTACATGTTAGCATGCATTAATAAGCAACATATTTGAGTTCTTCCTGATTCCTGTCTGACTGTGCTTAAGTCCCATTTCCTTTCTTTAACTTAGTTCTAACATTACTTAAGCATTGCAAATTAACATGAAATTCCAATCTTTTGATCAAATTTCCCAGAAAGTACTCTTCAAAAAGTCTATTTTCATTTCTCAAACCAGGACAGAATGCCAGTCTTTTGTTCTAGTGCTGTCAGAGCAGCAATGTACATTGTCCTTTTAAGCTGAAATTTTTATCTGAGATGCTTCACATCTCACAGAACATTGGCAAAGCTCTATCTATCTTCTGTTTCAAATAGTATTTATACTTATCTAGACATGTATATTTGCACTTTGATAAAAATTTCATCTGCTCACCCTCCAGAAAAAAAATTTCTTTATCAATAAGTAAACATATTTAATTGATTTTCTTTGTTTTGTTCTATTTAAATTATTGTCATTCAGTCATAGTAAATGGCAAGGATGGCTCCTTGGCTAGTGCATTTCAATGCAAATCTGACCTGTATTAACGAATGAGGTGTGAATGTCCCAGTTCTGGCTGAGAGGTGCCAGGCTTCTTAGAGAGCTGAGGCCTATCCTGATCTATGTTGGACGCAGCCAGTTTCAGATGGCTCCAACAGCTCCACTGCAGAGCACAGCTGATTTAAGAAACTACTACCAAGCAGTCTGTGATAGCATTGACAGGAAAAAGGTGTGAAAAACAGACCTGCAGACACCAAGGTCACGGGAAAAGGACAGCAAGTGTTCCAGAGCAGAAATTCCCTTGTGCATGGAATCACAGAACCTCAGAATCATAAAATCATTGTGGTTGGAAGAAGCCTCTGAGATTGTCTAGTCCAGCCATCAACCCATCACCACCATGCCCACTAAACTATATTCCCCAGTACCTCGTCTACATATTTCTTTAATACCTCCAAGGGATGGTGACTCCACTACCTCCCTGGGCAGCCTGTTTCTTACCACTCTTTCTGAGAAGAAATGTTTCCTAGTATCTGACCTGAACCTCCCCTGGCATAACTTAAGGCCATTCTGGTCCTATCACTAGTTACCTGGGAGAAGAGGTTGACACCTACCTCATAAAAACTTCCTTTTGGCTATGTAGAGAGTGACTGGGACTCTCGAGCCTCCTCTCCTTGCAAAAAAATTCCAGTTCCTTCAGCCACTCCTTTAGGCCCTTTAGCAGCTAGGGCATGCTCCCATGCCTCAATGTCTTTCTTGCAGTGAGGGACCCAAAACTAAAATCTACATTTGGAGTGCAGACTCACCAGTGCTGAAAACAGGGGGAGTTCAGGGTCCTTAGTTTGCTCTTTACCCGGCCCATATTCCTCAGCATCATGAACTCAATCAGGGAATAGTCACGACAGCCCAGACTGCCTCCATTCTCAAGCTCTTTAATGATGTCCTCTGCACTTGTGAGTAACTCATCCAGCAATATCTTATTTCCGGCTGTTCTGTCCAACACTTGAACCAAGAAGTTATTCTCAGCAGACTCCAGGAGTTTCCTGGACTGCTTGCAGTCCACCATGTTTCTTTCTCAGCAGACATCTGGGTGGTTCTCAGTCTCATCAGGTGGTCTCTAACCTGCTCTTTGCTGTAAGGATTCTACTCCCTCAACTCCCAGCTAGAAGTTCAGGGACTTGAGAGACATGAAAATCCTGACTGCCAGTGAAGACTGAGGCAAAACACTTGCTGAGTAGCTCAGACTGCTGTCAATTTTTCCTTCTTAGTTCTCAGAGGGGGTACTCTTGTTTGCGTCTCTTTTCTGACATATCTATGTAAGCCAACATTTCTCATCCGCACAGCACTGCTCTAGGGAAGGAGGCAGAGTGGTCAGAAACAAATGAGTTAATTTGAGCCTAGAAGGAGAAGTTGGGAGGAAGATGTTTTAATTTTTGTCTTCGAGTTTTAGTGCCCAATTCTATTCTAGTTAACCATACATTAAACTTGCTTTCCCTGGCTCAAGTCTGTTTTGCCTGTGGTGTTAATTGACAAGTGATCTTCCTGTCTTTACCTTGATCCACGAGGTTTTCATCTTATTTTCTCTCCCTGTCCTGCCGAGGTGAGGGAGAAAGAGTGGAGCTGGGTGGGAGTGTGGCAGCCAGCCAATGTCTAACCACCATGATTCCATTTCACTAAAATCAGATGTGAAAAAAATGTAAGCATCCAAACTGGCCTTCATATTGATTTTATTTATGTATTTAATTGATTTCTCTGAGAATCACAGAATCACAGAATCATAAGGGTTGGAAGGGACCTCCAGAGATAATCAAGTCCAACCCCCTGCCAATGCAGGTTGCCTACACCAGGTCGCACAAGTAGGTGTCCAGGCGGGTCTTGAATATCTCCAGAGCAGGAGACTCCACAACCTCCCTGGGCAGCCTGTTCCAGTGCTCCATCTCAGAATCTCAGAAAATATGCCACTTAAAACAAACTACAAAAAGAAATCTTGACAAATCATTTTCCTCCAAGGAACTTTTGTAAAACGAACAAATAGTAGGCAATTTTTCTTCCTACCTTCTTCTTCTGCAAAGATCTACGAAGACACACGTGCACCATGATAGCCCAGTATTAAACTCACACTATTTCAGAGCAGGGATAGAGAGCACTAAGAGGTCCTGTGGCACTGGTGCCAGCAGTCCTTTGTTACTTATATTACAAGAGAGTCAGCATCAGTCTCTCTGACTATGGCATATGCAGCAAGAAAGGAAATTTATACACACATGCCCTCCCAGCCATCTGGTAACAGTACAGGCCCAGAGCATAGGTATCTGTGGTATCTGTGGATTACCCTGTTTAGGATGCTGCAACCACCATTCAGTTCTGAAACTAATTAAAGATGCAGGTCACAAAGAGTTGAAAGACAACCTGGTAACTACTACTGCTTAGAGAAGCTCTTTGCAGAAGACTAAGTTGAGAGTTTTGACTACAAAGCAATTAAGGTAGATGTCCTCAGATACGAAAATATTGTTGAGTCTTACATAATACCCATTTGTACTACTAAAAATTGTTTCAGTCCACTTGCAAATAGAGATATGACTACCTGTAGCATTCAAGCTGACATCAGCATCATGCATTTTCACACTGGATTATTCAGAGTTTGCATCTCAGCCTCTACAGCAGAGAATGATAATTAATCTTTTCAAATATTATTATTATATCCCTAAGTGTCTGATAAAGAAAGATATTTTCACATTTTCTAATCCATCATTTTGCAAACAAGATTTTTTTAACTATCATCCAATTACATATATGGGACTTACCAATAATTGATACCTTCCTTGCTGTGCAGCAGAGAGGAGTCATTAACAAACTCTGCTACACATGGGGCACTCTGATATTCAATCAGGTGGATAAGCAGTTCAAAAAGTTCACAAGAAAGATAGATAGTAGTCAGCTAAGATTGCTTTATCACAGTGCACTCCCACTAACGTCTGTTGTACTCTGCCAGTTTATAGCCCACTGCAGGGTTCAAAATGAAATCCTGTTTTCAGCATAAAGCTCTTTCTGTTTTTGCAGTGGATTCCCTACTTAATTTGAAAACACACAACAAAATCTGTTTTCATTTTCTGCAATTTCATTTTTGTTTCTTCACTTCTTTTTTCAGGTTTTAGTTACCCTTTTCCCTATCTGCTTTTAAAATGGAAAAAAAAAGTGGAGTGAATTCCAAAAAAAAAAGCAGAGAAAGACATCAACAAAAGAAAAGGCCATGATAGTGAAAGTACATTCCATTTTTTTATCTAAAAGGCAAAAATGAGTTATTTTGATAGTTTATGAGTATTTCTCCCCCCTCCTCTTTCCAGATTTCCAGATTCCCCAAACCATAATTCAAGCTGATTCTCCACTTAATGTGTATTCTGTCAACTGAATGTGACAGCTGCTAAACACATCTTAGAGCAAGCAGATATTGTCAGTTATATAACTGTGGGAAGGTCAGACATTGGTTAGAGGTGAATTCAGTTTTCAGTTTTCAGAATTGAATATATAGTATTGACATATGCTTAGGCTCTTTTATTATTACTATTATTTTAGGTAAGAGCATAATGAAACTAAAATAAGAAAAACACTTTAAGGCTTTATGCTTTGGGGAGATATATTATCATTTTTATACTCTTAAGTTTCTATCTGTATTCATTTAAGGAATAAAATTGTCAGCATATAACAGAATGTTTCTCATAGGCACCAAAACAGACATATTGTCAACAGCTGTGCTAGAAAACAGGTTTAAAGAAGGGCCAGGGGGAAGGGAAAAGAGAAAAAGAGGAAAATGTGCCCTTTTCTTTTAGTATCAGACTAAGAAAGTGCTGTCCAGTAGTTATTATAGGTGAATACATAGATTTCAATTTTTGTTGTGCTCGTTCTGTCCTGCTCTTTATCTGAGAAACATTTCAGCAAAAAGTTTACATCTACAATTAGACAGACTGAGTTAAATATACATTTTGTCCTCTTCCAGATTTTACAAGAACTAAACCTTAACATTTTCTAAAATGTAGGTGGATGTTTTTACATTTATTTTTTTCACAGACCCTTCCTCATACATGTCCCAGATGTTTAAATAGACTTGTACCTTTCTATCAGTGTAAAGAAATATCAATTTTCATCATTCAAACTTAATTATTATAGAGAATAGCTTGTGTGTATGTGTAATATATGAAGCCAACTAGTTCTGTGTGTTTTCAGGAGTCAATTTTGATGATCCTTGTGGGTCCATTATTCTGGTATTCTATGAGATATTCCGGTATTCTATGGGACTCATATGCACACACAAACACAGAGGTATACAGAAGTGTCAGTAGTAAGAGAGATACTGACAGCTAAAGATTCTCTATCATTTTAATATATCATAATGACCATGCTCAACAACTCTGAGACTGAACAAACACATTTTCACACCATTATCTTTGATGGTGCAGGCAGCGCAGGATAGAGATCTGTGACTTTGTGGACCACAAGTCCCTGTATTACATGCCACTCTGTATTTTAACTTTTGTTGTATTTAAATATGAAATGTTTTTGTATATGTGTATTTTTATGTTTTCATACTTCTATGTAAATACACACATGTATAAGTTAAGAACAAACATGATGTTATTAAAAAGTATAGCCACAACCTCTCATTACTTGCAAAGTCACCATACTGTTGCACTAACAACACAGTCTTTCTCTCATTTGTGCAAGTGGGAGTAAGTCTCTCCAAGGAATCAGGAAGACCCTGAAAAGAAGTATTTCTTTATTGTCTTCACAAATATAAAAATCTTACAGAGGTACACCTCTGCATTTTTTCCTGGGGGGGGAGGAGGAGGAAGCCTTCAAATTTGATGCAGATTTTATAGAGTAATCATATTTCTCTTTACTGAGAATATTTTGTACCAAGCATAATATTTTTACCTGCAATAATACGAATTCCATTTAAAAATGAAAAAAAAACCACATTCAGACATTGCAGTTCCCATATATTCCGGGTTATTGCTAGCCCTCTAACTTCTTGGTTTTGTTACTTCTTGAGTTTTGCTTTGTTTTTTAAAAAAAAGATAAGATTCCTCAATGGATAAAAATTTCCATAATTTTTTTCGCAGTATATGGTAAGCAATTCTTCACCATACAAAATGATATAGTGCCCACTAACGAAAACAGAATGATTCCAAATTTGAATCAATGTGGTAAGTAGTGTATTACCATAATACTGAATTCAGATGGTATGAACTCAACAAAGGAAAGGCATTAACAAGCTTATCTTCAAAAGAGTTTTTGAAGTACCCAATCTGAAAAGGATGACCTAAAATGCAGTAATTTTTTTTAAAAAGTCAATATAAAATATACAATTTTTCACCAAGGAATTTCATGTTGATATGTTGCAAATTTTAAGACATGACACCAAGTTTGTTTTTAATATTAGACAGTGCTAGTTACTTGATTACAAATTATTCCACATCGTTGTACTTTGCATTCTTGTCTATCACACATTACAACTTACATGCTTTTATTTCATCAGCATGTAAGGATGTATTCGTAGTGTGCTACCTGCCTTCAGACTGTGGTCAGGGAAAGTCTGTATCTCCGCATCTTGCATGAACTATAGCTCTCTGGGTCCTATAGAAATAAAAGGAGGAAACGCAGAATAGAGTTTATGGTTGAGCAGCTCTCTGGTGTGGCTAATAAATCCATACAGAGCAAGGATTATCTGCCCACAGGATGCATGACTTTATAATTCCCTAGCCTGCCGTCTCTTCCCAGCCCTCACACTCTGCCATGACACAGCTCCATGGTTTTCAAAGGACAACAGTAACACTTCCATTTTCAAACTGCCCTTTCTAGTTGGGAAAGCTTGTGACTTTCTTGGAGATGTGTAGGGTAACACCAAGGAGAATGTCAGGCAATCACATCTTTGAAAGCCTTTCCTTCATACTGAAGAACTGTCCACAGAACATAATTCTGTCCTGCTATGATGTACAGCTCTTGTTGTCTTTACGCTTGAGTTTGTAAATCACCATGCTGCAGAGACTGTGCATCTGAGCAGAGTAGCAAAACGAGAAATTGTTCCAAAGTTAATGATACGGCAATGATCACTGCAAAAATAAGAGATAACAGATTCCAAAATCAGGGATATTCCCTGCATGTCCAAATAGTAAGTTCAACAATAGGAAATAAATAACCAGTACGTATAAATAACAATCAATTATCTCTCCACAAATTCTCCTTTAAGCACAGTGATGCTACATGTACATTCAAATGATTTCCTATCAAAAATCACTGCTGTACTTTATTATACAGCTGGATGTACACTCATACGCTGCTTTTCAGTTTCCCTGGGTTAGTAGAATATATGCCAACAGCATGACAGAAATAGCCTGAAGCAATAGGTGGTTGAAAGTAGCAAATAACATGCTAAAGCTGCCAAAGTATTTTTTTAAGTATTCTAGTTCTGAGTTTCTGATGTTTAATTTTTCCTGCCAAAGGCACGCAGTGGGTGCCTGAAGTGAGAAATTGCATTCTACCTAAACTCCGTTGTCTAGTAACCACAATGCCCAGTGTAGCTTTGCAACAGTGTTTTAAAAAGAGATTAAAAAAATAACAATCTCAGTATACAATTCTTCTTCGCTGTTTTTCTTCCCCACAGCTGCGACTGTTACTTGTAAAAACCCTGGAGCTAGAGTCAGAGGTCTTGATGTGCCACTAAGAGTTTAGACCAAAAAAATAGCTTTCCATTAGCTAAAGAAATGAAGCCTAAAATAAGGTGACAATAAGATCTCTCTTAGATCACACAGATAGTTTAGCATAGAAACAAGAGGAAAAAATTATCTTCTTACGCACATCTCTCCTTTCAGACAAAAGGAGCATATTTTAATTTACAGAAACAGCAAAATTCAACCTTAGGAAGAAACTAAGTCCAGTGTAGGAACCACTTCTTTAAACTATGCTAATTAAAATACTGGCCAAATTATTTCACAAGAGCATGCAACCAAATCACAGTAATGAAAATACTCCAAACTTGGTTCACACTATTTGCTAAAAAAAAAGAAATTTTATGTGCATTTCTAGCTTCTTTTGCAAGTGGCTCTCTTCTGGGGCATATATCTCCTTGTGGAGTTATATTCCCTCCCTGAAACACACAGAATAAATTGGAGTACAGTCCAAGGGAGATCAATCTGTTTGTTATTTGCCCACCTCCACCCCTCACCTCCTATTTATCATGACTATTTAAAACTGAACTATTACTCTTTCTGTACGAGTGATATGCACCTCTTTAAAGAATTGTGTGATAAGAAGGGTTGTTGTTAACATCAGGGATGCAGACCCTAACGAAGTTTAGGGAACTGTAGTTTATACACTGTACTAGCACTGAGACGTACCAGGACTTGAATAGTAAAAGCTGATTAGCATAGAAATATGCCTTATTTTCAAAATACCCTACAACTTAGTGTTAAGAACATTTGCTTATTTCAAGAATTGTCTTACTTGGAAATTTCAAGATGGAGAGGAAAGTGGTTTTTTTGTTGTTGTTTGTTTGTTTGTTTGTTTGTTGCTGTAAGTTCTGCATAGAAACTACCAAAAAAAGTTCTAATTGTTAACACAGAGAATTCTACGATTGTTTTGTAGTTAAGCAGTAGAGATGCACATTTTTGTTTTGTTTGAAAGTATACAAAGTGGATTTTGATGTTTTAACTGAATCGAAGAGGGAGTCATACCACAAAGTGGAGATTGCAGAGTACCAGTTTCTCAGCATCCAATCTGAGCAAAGAACTACTGTAGAAACCAGCAACTTCCAGAAACCCAACTTCCCAAAGTCACCAGTATGAATCCAAAGAGATCTTCCAATAACTGTAATTGTAGCAGGAGAAATAATTAATTCTTTCTGCTTCCAGAACCAGATCGAGACAGCAACAAAAAATATTCTGTTCACTTGTCTTGTTTAAAACTCAGAGCTGATCAAAAACTATGGAAAGGAGACTTCCATGTGATTGTTGAGTAAGCAGACATGAAACATGTTCCCACTACCTTTCCAGCAGTGCTGGGCAAGCCTGTAAGCACAGCAGAGATGTCCAAGCACACAACTCCACAGCTCCCCCCTTGCCATTCCTTTGCCCAGCTGCCAGCTTGCTGAAGCCTCCATGGGCGTCTTCTCAGGCTGCCTGTCCTGAGTCACTGGGATGTTCTCCTTCACTTTTCCTTCTGATGCAGAGAGAAGAGCAACAGAGACAGAGCAGTTTCCCACAGAATGAAATTCCCTTTTTTTATCAGTACTTAAAATCTCTGCTACAGCTTTAGTGGGAAAGGTGAGAAGAGATGATTTTTTTTTTTCCTACTTTGTTATCAGCAGATTGTAATTATTTTCACATTCCCCAGACATCTTTTACCCTAAGTGCTGATAAAGTGCAAAATCATGGAATGAGCTCATCAGGAATCTGTTTTGAAGCAATATAAAACAAATGCTGGGGAAAAAAAAAAAAAAAAAAAAAAAAAAAACCAGACCCTTAAGGTTTCATCCTAATCTGTCTCGAATGCAGCATCAAAAATATTCTAATGAAACAGGATAACAATCTTTCACAAAGGAATTGGAAGGTTGAGCAGATCAATAATGCTGATATAAAAGGTCTTTCTAGATAATATCATATACACAGTGGGACAATTCTACCCTGAATAACATTCCAGCTGTTTTCTGGAAAAGAATATTGAAAACCTTTGTTCATATTAATAAAGTCTGCACTCTGTCTGTAAGAGAAACATTTTTTAGAATTTGGACTTATTCTTGCTGAAACTATGTATTGGTGTGCACTGCAACCTATCATTAGAGGTGCTTACAGAGGGCAGTTGACAGAACAGTCATAAGAAAAACATCTCCCATCAGGCATCCTCAAATGCAGATGGGAAATCAATTTCTGTATTCACAGGAGAGAATTCCAAAGGACTCCCAGTGAGAAACTCTCCTGCTGTTGCTTTGCATTGGCCCTTGCAAGAACCAGGGAGAATATTAAATTGACAAACCCTCAAACCCTCATTTCAGCTACTGCAAGGAGCTTCTTAATAATCAGGATAAAAATATAATATAGAACTGATTCCAGGTTTTTGGTTTTTTGTTGTTGTTGTTGTTGTTGTTGTTGTTGTTGTTTGTTTGTTTGTTTGTTTTTTGAGGAAACTTTCTCATCCACTTCAGTTAAACAACTGTAGTTTCCAGACACTCAGTCAAGACATTAACATCTCATAAGTGATTTCACTTAGGAGTATTGCATGAGACACAAATCACTTTTATTCTGTTAATCTTCTGCACGGAAATACTTTTTGTCTTACTAATAAAGACTGAAAGAAAAAAAAGTGTGATATCTGTAGAGTTTCAATATGGTTTTATCATTGTTGTGTATGTTTACAAAATTTCAATTAGTATGAAGTCTGAGCAACCTCCAGACAAGCTGGGTGCCACCTGATTAAATATGCAGTACATACTGAAAACTTTGAAAATTTTTCTCTATTCATATGACTATAATATTTCTAACCCTAATAATGATTCAAGTTACCTCATTTTCAACTAAATCTCCTCTGATTCAGATAATTCTTTATTCTTGGATAACTCATTACTGTCTGCCTTTTCCCCTAATAATAGACGAAGTTTAATGGCAATCTCATGTAAAACATACTGACACAAATTCTTCTAGTTTTAGAAGGGCAGTATAATAATGTTCCACCAAATATGTATAGACATCAAACATTAGTTATTTAAGACCTAAAAAGTTCTTCTAATAACTGCTCTGCTGAATTTTGAGCTGTATAATTTATTTCCATAGGAATCTGGAGAAGTGGAATCAAGATAAAATTTTAAAGAGGAAAAGATTTTTTAAAAATATAATTTCATTGTGGTAAAAATCCCAAGCAGACACTTACTCAAAAGTCAACTTTCCAGTCTGGACTTAGGCACCAACACAAGTTTCCTATACCTGGTCATTTTAGCCTATCAACTTAACACAGTACAGCACAAAATCTGAGTGCTCAGACAAACACAAAATTTTGCCCAGTTTTTGAAAAGCTCTTTTCTGCTGTAACAGATTGTCTTCAAATGAATGAATCATGATATGAGCCTGAGTACTTAGCTATGACATCTGTTATGTAGTAAATTGCATTGCATGCCACATGCATAATGAAGAGGAAAGAGGGATTGTAGCTCCTAAAACATGCCTCATTATGTGATGGTGCACGAATACAGGCAGTGACACCCAGGACAGATGGAAAGGCTGCAGTGACATAAAATGTACAAATAATGTTGTTTTTATCATTTGGAAAATGAATGTGTTAACTCTCATGGGGATAAAAAAAAAAGCAACTCTGTACTGAACAAAATAGTAAGAAGTTGTGAACATTGATAATTAAGATCTCTCTCTTAAAAGTTGCTTACATTAATTCACTTGCAAGAAGTTTGACTATCCTTCGTAAGAAACATGTTCTGTTTCCTTAATTCGCTCATTTCTTTCTTGGTAGCTTACACTTCAGAAACAGGGTACACACATATCACAGATAATCATAATATTCAGATATCAGAAACTCTGTTGGAAAATGATTCAGAAGACCAAGGTATGTTTTTCAGACATGCAGATAATTTCCTACCATTATGCAGTCAATTAGATTAATTGAACAAAAATTATAGTACACACATTAAAAAAGAAAGAGAGAAAGAGAGAAAGAGAGAAAGAGAGAAAGAGAGAAAGAGAGAAAGAGAGAAAGAGAGAAAGAGA
>JAOWBP010052579.1:0-12714 GCA_028571105.1 Tragopan temminckii
TAGCAGGGGGGTTGAAATTAGATGATCATTGTGGTCCTTTTCAACCCAGGCCATTCTATGATTCTATGAAAAGTTATAGGGTAATAAAAAGTACAGAACTGTCTCATTACTTAACCTTGAATCATCAAGTCGTTGTCAAAGAAGATATAGTGATGGTCTTTGGAAGTAGGGAGATTACAGGTGCTGCTGCAACCTCAACAGTAAGTGATAAAGTAGGAGACCTTAAATAGGCAAACTACCTGCTTTACTCACAGTTCAATCAGTAGGAATATCTGAATTCCATGGCCTGAAAGAGTTGTACATCTGGATCTATTGAAGTCTATTATAATTCTACTTTATTTTTGCGTATTTCTTTATTTATTTATCTGTATACAGCTAAATATGTTTGGCTTCTGTATTTTATAGTGCTGCTATCTTAACGTTAGCAATCCACGAAGTGAAAGCAATAACCACCAGCTTCTTTGCTTTGTGTTGATAAAATGATGGATTTATTAAGTGTATTATGGAGAGATCTAATAAAAATCAAAGGACTGGATTTTGGGTCTTCAAGAGCATTTTTTTTAAAAACGTCCTAGTTTTAAAGAATAGCATTGTATTTACAGGAAGAACACTCCAAGAGAAATACATTTGATTGGGTTGTTTTCAGTTTCAACTGAATGAGGTGACAGAAGGAGACTGGTTGGAAAATTAATACTTAAAAAGTTTAAATTTGAGTAGCAGGATGAGCAATACTTTGTGAAACAAAAGGTGGTACAGAAGTGGTAAGAAGAGCAAGATTTGAACTAAGGGCTGCAGGAGATACAACATGGGAGATGAAGGTGAAGATCATGGGGAGCAAAAACCATCCCTCCTTTCCATGAAAATTCCTGTATTTCTTTTGTCAGTATATAGGCTTTGTCCAAGACAAAATGGTCAAGATTCTAGCTGATTGTATCAGCTCATGTATCATTTCATAGAAGAAGACAGCAACGTCTTATAAATTGACAGCTATGACAGTAAAATAAACTGATGTCAAATGTTACATGAAAATCCCGAATTTTTGCCTGTTGCGTAGGTGTCCCGAAACACAAAGAATTTGCAGTTTTTAAACTGGGATACTGGTATATAAAGGCAGCTAATTTTTGTGTTTTCATCATTATCATCAATGCCCATTATACTGAAGCTATTCAGGAGTTAATTTATTTATGTGCAGTATACTAAAGGGTATTGTTAACTGCATTTTGATACCATTAATTTCTTTTCAAGTTACAATCCAGAGGTTTATAACAAACCTAACACACCAAATTAGTTTGCTGTCTCGGCAAAAAAAAAAAGAAAGAAAAAGAAAAAAAAAAAGCTGTTGTTGGCTGGAGTTTTCACAGGAAATCTCACTCTTTAAAGTGCTTGAGCATGAATTAAAGAAATATTGAAGATCCAAATGGTGCATTCAAGTCCATGTTTATTTAGGAACGTATAGAGCAGTTAAATGTCTTTTAAATGTCTTAAAGCTTCACTGGATCTGTGTGATGCCTCTGGCTGGATGTCGATGGCTGTTTATTCTTGTTTAAGAATTTCTGACTATCACTGTTGAAGTATGAGGTTTTTTTATGTTTCTTGAAAAGAATTCTCATTACTTTATTCTACCAATTTAACATACAGATCTGTAAAAGTCAGATCAGTTTACAGGTAAATGTTATATTTCATAACCAAAAAGGTTTAGGAAAGTGTTTGAACCTGAGGTCTAAACCTACTGTCATGTTGTATATAAGTGATTGGAAGAGGTAATAGAAAATCTTTCTATATTATGCTGATATCAGTTACAGTGTATGTGCAAGCTAAGTTGCAAGTACTACCTGCCTTCTAGCTGTAGTGGTTGAAAACGTAATAGATTTTCTCATGCTAAGGCATTCTGCTTGTTTTGTATTGATGCATATATTTAAGTAACTGATTTTCTGAAGTAGAACAGAATCAACAGTGCCTGAGAAATTTTGTTTTAAAAAGAATTTACATTTTTGACCTATTTGTTCGCCTGATAGGTCATTATTAATATAAGACATCCTCTTAATGACGACACAGTTATAAAAGCCTCAGCTTCAGTTACATCTGTGATATATCCTCAATATACTGAATTTTAATACTTGACAGTTTTCTTACTTTCACTTCAGTCTTATCTTTTACACAAGTATGTAAGTGGGAGAACCTTCCTTCCAGAGGAATCAAGAAATGTGTTCATAACCACGGCCAGCAAAAGGAATAGAGCTCAGGCTTCAGAGTAGTTCAGAAATCTCCTTGTTAGCCCCTATCTGCTCTGGGTAGTTTAAAGAGCATTGCTAACCTAACTCAAGGCTGTTGGTAGTTTTCTTACGGTCACAGACTTTTTTGTGTAAATTGCTGCCCACTGTGCTACATACACATTTTTGCCATGCTGCTATTTTCATGATTTCCTAGAAAGTTTCAGTTCATGGCCCATTCATGAAATAAATAATAACTTGATGTAATATTCTAACCACATCCACAACACCAAGCTATATTAAGACTGATTTATATCCAATATATTGATTTTCCTTTTCCCTCTAGGTTTGGACTGAAAAAAACATATTCTTTTGCAAAAGTGATTATTGGTATTCTATGTGACATAGACTCTCCTAATAGTCCACAATATTATTTAATCTATGCATGCACAGTACAGCTCTCACAGTATTTCCTTCCCAGTACTGTAGGAACACAGCTGTCTCTAGCTATAGTAAACACTCCTCTGCATTCAGATAGTGCTTCAAAAAAGCTGAATTTTGAAGTATTCTTTTTCTTCCAGTGTAAACTGATTTAGTTGAATTAGCTGGTACAGTCCCAACTAATAAAAGTCACTGGAAGCTGATTGTTTGAGTATATGTACACTGGGGAAAACTTACAGTAAGCGTTTGTCTTTCAAGTAGATTTGGTATTTCTGAACCATTTTAGTATTTGTTTTTATCTAGTGTAGATAAAATGGATAACCCTACGTAGACATCAGAAATAATTGAGTAATGCTTGATGAGAACTGGAAGTATTGTCCCTCTGTTCTCCACGCTGGTGAGACAGCCATCTCAAATATGTTCAGTTTGGGGCCCTTCACTACAAGAAGAACATTGAGTTGTGGGAAAGGGACTAGAAAATATGATATCTGAGAAGCAGCTGAGGGAACTAAAGCTGTTTAGTCTGGAGAAAAGGAGGCTGAGGGGAAATTTTATCATTGTCTACAAGTACCTGAAAGGAGGTTGCAGTGAGGTGGACATCAGTCTTGTTTATCAGGTGACAAATGATAGGACACAAGGAAAGGGTCTCAATTTGCACTGAGGGAACTTCAGATTGGGTACCTGGAAGAGTTTCTTCATGATAGGGGTGGTTAGGCATCGGAACAGGCTGCCCAAGCAGGTGGTGGAGCCTCCATCCTAAGTCATATTTAAGAGACGTGGACGGGCACTAAGAGGTGTGATTTAGTGATGGACTTCATGATCTTAAGAGTATTTTCCAACCTAAATAATTCTATGATTCTGTTTTCTTTTTGTCTGTCTACTTGATTGCTGTTGGATGCACGTTCATGGAAAGCTATGTGAACAGGAATTGGAAGGAAGTTAACTGAAATAGTAGTAAATATGGTTTTAGTTATTGGATGTGGTTTTCAAGACTGTATGTGAGTTTTTCACCTTGCCTCCTTCTGACATGAAGCCCTCAAAAAAGAGGTGGCTGTGGAAAGCAGTTATTTCGGGGATTCAACTTCTGCATAACCAGTTGTTCTGCTTCCCGACTTGTTGTGGTTCAGTCACAAGAAGCTTCCTCTGTACTGAAAAAAAAGAGCCATGTGCCACTGCTTTCTATCCCTCCTTTTTGTTGTTTTGTTGAGGAGGGTGAGGCAAGGAAAGCAAAGGGAACGGAACTAAATTGACAGTGCAAAAGACAAATATTTCCTCCTATGAACTCTAAAGCAGTGAGATGTAAGTGATCATATGACAGCCGGAAAGGAAAGACATTACCTTTTGGACATTCACGTAAAATACTTTTATGCGTCAGATAAACTGTTCTTAAGCCATTATACTAATAGTTGCCAGAATGCAATCCCTTAAGTCTCAAATTTGAGGAAAAGTCTTTCTGATGTTTTTTGTTTGTCTATCATCACCAAACTTTATTTTCTTCTCCAGTTTAAAAAGCACAGCATTCATTTTTTATTTTGCTGATTGCTGCGTTTTATCCACTTAATCTTTTTATTATCACCAGGGGACAGTTTCTCTGCTGCACACTGCAACATTCATTAGGAACACTTTACTCCCAGAGGTACTTGACTTCTATAAGACACTGACTGCCCTCCAGCTGCTTCTTTCTAAGTTCTGCCTGTGTGATAGAAGATAGTAAAGCTTTAAATTTCGTTCTCACAGTTGACACTAAGAGCACTCTGGCAAAGTGATTAGTCTTTGAGGTATGCATTGCGTATCAGCTGGGTCACCTGTTCCAATTTTAGTACCAAATGTAAAAAATGTAGTAAGCTTAGAGGTCCAGAAGAGCAAGCAAAACAAACAAAAATGTTAATTATAACAAGTGGAATTTGTGATTTGTATACATTTACAACCATTATAATAAAAAATGTAACCTTTATCTTAATTCTTCCACATTGATGCTTAGAATTTCCTCTAAAGTGCAAGTTATCCAGCTGTTATTGCTATTAGGCATATTTTGTGTACACAATTAATTTTGAAAGTATAATTTCTGTTTTATAATACTAACTTGGTCACCCCACTGAAAGTCAATTGGTTAGAGTTTGTAGTAATTGTAGTTGAAGCAAAGATTTATAAAAAGCAAAACCGAAAGAGATACAAAGGTGTAATATAATATACAGTTACTGGCTGAAATTCCCAGTGAATATAATGGCCATCATTTTTATTTGTTTTTTAGTTCATTTCTTATTATAGCGGGGAGGATTATGTTTAAGAAATGTGACTTTTACCATCTGATATGTCTAAGCTCTGTGTATGCCTTTTTTTTCCGTAGCAGAATAAATAAATCATTCTGAAAGGATGAAAAAACTATTGCTGTAAGATTCTATTTAAAATCAGATATTTGACCAATTAGAACATTTCTTAGGGCAGGAGTGTCGTGTCCCACCTTTGAAGGGAAAGAGGTGAGATTCACAAGTCTGAACTGGTTAAATTATACTAACTTGGCTAAGCTCGTATCTATGGAAATTGAAGTCTAATTTATCTATCGTACAGATATGTTAGTATTATAAAACAGGAATTATACTGACATTCAAGGTCCAAATGAAGTCATCAGTTTTAATGAGAATCTCTGTACTACAATTATGTCCAAAGAATTGGGACTCTTACAGTGATATCTATCTACTATGTGCAGCTAAACTATGTATAAAATATGTATAAGCCTTAAGTTACTTAACAGTTTTAAAAAGGAAAAGAAAGAAAGAGAGAGAGATGGAGGGAAACAGAAAGAGAGAAATGTACATAGACATCACCAGTCCAGGTTTCAGCATTGGAGTCCTTTTAGTCTGTGAGAGTGCTCATCCAGAAGTTTCAAAGCACCCCCAGTCTTCTCTCAGGCATCCTTTTATTCCTACTAGATTTCAACAAATTCATCCAAAAGTTTGCCATAAACAAGTTTGTTCATCAGCAAGTTAGTCAACAAACAAGGAAAGGCCAGCCATGGGGTTCCCTCCTTCAACTGCATTTTCAACCTTTAACCTGTTGTCATGGTGATGGTCTTTTATTGCAAGTGTTTGAGACAATTCAGGCATACCTCAGATTACATGTTTTTCCTTGATCTGCTACATGTAGTTCTGAGACTTTCTCCACTTGTTGAGGTATTTCTGCTTGCTTAAACTTTTAGGTTGCTGGGGCTACATGTCTTTAAACTCTTGTTACAATGGCTACTTAAAATTTTGGCCTTTAACCAGATATTCATGATGAAACATAGAAAATCTAATAGGATTAACTGTAATCAGAGACATTTATAGTTAACTGTATATTTAACTTTCATTTTTTACATCTTATTAAACTTTTTATAAGTGAATGTAGTGTTTAGTACCGAGGCTAAGCTCGTATCTGTGGAAATTGAAGTCTAATTTATCTATCGTATAGATATGTTGCTGTTATCAATATACTGGTATCTGAAATGGTCATCTTCTAAAAGCTGCTCAGCAAGCATGCACTAATCTGTCATTTAGGTCTGAAATGATTATTAGTTCACTTGGCTTTGTTTCTGCAGATAAGAAATCCACCTCATGCCAGTCACTGGTAGCATTTTCTGAATGATGTGATCGTTTTTGGCAAAGAGCTCTAGAAAGACATCATAAATACATTTAACACAGGACTTTCTGAAAATAACATGAGAAATAATCACATGAAACTATGGATTATTGTAAATAATATCTGGATCCAGTAACAAATATTAAAAATTATGTTAAATAGGAAAAAAAAGCACTTACTGTAATCAGTTGCCTCTTGGAATTTTAGCCATAATTTCCTCTATCATTAATTCTTTCAGTTTTATATTTTTTAGTGCTTGTACTCTAGTAGTAAGCTACTGTATAATACCTACGTATATTTACTGTTGTTCTTTCAATAAGGTCAAATATTCTTCAACTGGGAAAAAAAAAAAGAGAGAGACTATGACTCTGTAACTGCTCTCTCCTGAAGAAGCCAATGTTATAGGTTATCAGCATTATCCATTTCTCTTTTGTCATGACCTTGAGGAAGAAACTGCACATCAATACAGTTTGACTCTAATTGCTCCAAATAGTCCACAGCTGCATCCAGAACAAAATCTGATACAGAAGAATTGTTTAGCTGATAATGCACTGCACATGATTAACCTGAATAGACCTGAATTCCCACTAGTTGAATGAACAAAAAGCAAGCCCCTTTTTCTGGGCATTAAAATACAAATGTTCACCTGTATTTCAAGACTGAATTATATTAACCTCTGTGTTGACATTTTAGTTGGATCTAGAATTATTTTGCAGATGAGTTTAATTCCGCTTTTATCTTGAGTAGTTTAACAAGGACAACAAGAGAGTGAAGGGAAAGTCTATGACACTTACCTAATGCTGCCTTTCTACAGAGCCACAGCTGATGAAGGATCATTTATATGAATATCAAAATGAACTGTAATAATACTAAATATCCATTCTCCATTCTTAAGTTGCCCATGGAACCAGCAAAAATTTATATCTGGAAAAATACTGCCCTGTAGAAAAACAAAAACAACGTATGAAGAAATAGATACATATTAGTTGAAAGAAAATGTTACAGTTCAGTGACCTTCTGTAAAGCCATTATTTTGTATTAATAAATTACTAGAAACACCAGTTAGCAGTAATTTATTAAATTGAGATTAAATAAGGGATGAGCTTAACCACTGTGAATTAAACCAGAGCTCAGGGCCTGGAGTCTTGACAAACAGAAGAAAGGGATGATGGATGCAGGCAGCTAGAATCTATTTTTAAATGGCTATTTCTCTGGTTTTGAGTTGTGAGCAGTTTTGTTCCTCAAGAGATCTGCGGAGAGCAGAATGATTTTTTTTCCTTCAGTGCGCCTTTCTCATTTTGAAGTATTGCTAACCATATTTGTCAATTCGTTGTGCAGTAACAAAGATCTTAAAAGAATTTTTTTAAAAAACAAGCGTTTGCTTTTGTTTTGTTTTTAAATAAGTTTGCAGGTCCCATAGGATGCAAGCATTTGTTATTTGTTTTACTCTAGATAGTCAAAAGACTATGTGTTGAACTCAACAGAGAAGGACTACTTAGGGTAATAGCTTGAAGGAAAATAAAAAGTTTATCAAACAACTATGTTGATACAGGACTTGTATCTTCTTCTCTACGTATGCATATTCAGAATGTCATTTCAATGCCGTTGCACTGCAGAGTGGAGAAAGCCGGGGTTGCAAGAGCTTTCTGGGATGGACTCAGCAACCAGAGCACAGCAAAAGCATTTCTTCTGGCTTATAAACAGACTGGAGTACATTAAGTTTTCATGAGGAATTTCCTTTACATTTTGGTATAGATATCTGCAGAGCGTTTCAGACACAGAATAAAAGGCATCACATAGTCATTTAGTTCACACTCAGCACAGGTGTTATATCTCAGAAACGTCACAGAGAGGCAAGTTCAACAACTTCTGTGTAGGAAGGATCATTTGGGGGACTCGGAAGGGGAAGTTCATTATTTCTGCTTATATGCATGTCCTTGTGCAACCGATTAATTTTTTCTGTATGTTAGTGATCAAACTTTGGCCTCTAGGTTAACTTCCTTATTAGTGAGATCTGAAGATGTCAGTCATGTTTCTTTTGGTAAGTTTTAGAGTTCAGTTCCTTCTTGAAGTTATGCAAATTCTCTCATGAACTCCCCTTTTTAATAAATGCATACAAATAAATACAGCAGGTTCCTCAGTATGACTCAATATAAGGTCCTTTTTACATGCAGCAAATAATTCAGCATACCTTATATTGTTCTTGCAATACAAAAGACTTCAGTAGTTTTTGATGTAGAATCCTTAACAAGTCACATGAGATAATGGCAAATGGGTTATTCAGTTTTCTGAGCAGACAGAAATGAAAAGTAAAAGAAGGCAACTGTATCAACCATTACAAAAAAAAAATTGGCATTGAAGATGGCACTGGAGAAGGACTTTGAAGTACCTTATAGTGCTGTTTGGCTAGTCTATAGAAGTGTTTTACAAATGAGATAAGGTTATTGTCTGTCATGTTAGCTAAGTTGTCTTGCTGACACTGTTTATTTCCTTGTTCTTTTGTCATTGTTGGTTCTTCTTCGTTATGTTTGGTTTGATTTTTTTTGCTTGAGTTTTTTTTCTGTGTGTTTCATTTCTATATTTTTGTTTTGTTTTTAAATAAGATTGCAGGCCCTATTTGATGTAGATTGCCGTTTTATTTGGTGCATGTAAAGTATGAGCTGCTAAATTTGTAGCTAGATATTAAGCTGATTGTAGAAGTAATAATCCAATAGCAGTAACACCACAAGCAATCGTTAGTAATGATCAGTCATATTTTAGCACAGAAAACAACTACTCAGGTTTTAGATTTTAAGGCATTAGTACGTGTTGTGGTTTAACCCCTTATCCTTCGCCATTTACATCACACATAGGTCTCATAATTTGCATTATGTGTGGAGGGGATCCTCACTTTGAATGCCCATCCCAGCACAGGCATTCAAAGTGCCAAGAGGGAGGTATACTTCAGTACCAACCACTTCCAGAGCAGCTCAAACCCCTCACTGTCAATATATTTTTCAGTTGGAGTGTAGCTTTTAACAATCTTGTTATAACATGCTTTGGTCAGGTCTGTCGTTATCTCAACCATTTGAGTCCCACACTGACTGCAACAGGGACTGTTGTCATTTAACCTGGCAAGCAGCCAAACGTGTTATCAACATTGTTTTTCTCCTAATGCTAAAACATAGCGTCATACCAGAATCTCTGGAGAAAAACTCTGTTCCAGCTGTAACCAGTGTGTATAGATCTTAAAGAGCCTTATGATTTCTGATTCCACCGATTTGCAATTAAGGATTTGGATTCCAAAGAGGTTAAAATCAAAGGTCATGCAACGAGTCGGAGCTTGGGTGAGGAACAGTGCCTTTAACTGTGAGATCTTTTGCCCCATATCTTACTGTAATTGCAAGGAGCTTGGCAGATGCCTCGTTATTCTATTCTAAGGAACTCAGTAGTGCAAGTAATACATTATTATACAGGAATAGGAAACATTTGTCCATCTTGTCTCTTTAGATAGTTCCTTCAAAAGGACTCAGAACAAATGCAGAACAGTTTAAGCTTCATGTATATACTCATGTCAGATAAGATTTTGATTAGCAAAATATATACCACATGACATGCCTTAGTGTTCAACTTCTTACATATTTACCTTTGTGCTGATGTAAAACCTACCTATAAGTGAACTGAACCTATGACATACTGCTTATGTCATATGCTCGAATAATGTATTCACTTATCTTGAAATTTCATACCTCTGTTTATATTTATGTTCCACCCATCTTTATGTGTTACTGTTCTCGTTTTTGGAAGAAAAAGTATGTATAGAAGTGCAGACACTCACTGATTTCCTGTCAACTTTAAAGTATGGCATATGAGAGTATTACCGTAAATACTACTAGGAAATTTCAGCCTTTCTTGCTTGCCTATTTACCGGTGGCAAGACATGGCTCTCTCTCTATTTCATGGCCAAGTTTGATCCTGGCCAGCAGCTAAGCACTCACTCAGCTGTTTACTTACTCCCCCAACTCCAGCAGGTCAAGAGAGAAAATAGGGAAGGGAAAAGTAAGAAAACTCAGAAGTTGAGATAAAGACAGTTCAGCAAATAAAAATTCACTACTTCCTTTTGGCAGGCAGATGGTCAGCCACTTCCCAGAAAGCAGGAACTTATTAACTGTTGTGGATGATTTTCCTGAAAAGCAATATATTGTATGGCAGGTTTGATTTTTGTTTCAGGACATAATGTTGCACTGTAAACTGTGCTAAAAATGTCTATGGCAGAGATTTGAAATTAAATATAAAGGATTATGGTTTGTAGCTAATGTGAAATCTTAATCAAGGCTAGACATGTAAATTACACCTTTTCAGACACAGATGTGAGTGTCAGACCAGTGTTTATTCATTTGTGTAGGCATTTAGTATCTGTTTATGAACATTTTCTTATCCAATGTTTCCCCTGAAGATCTACTGGAAATATTGATTTTTAGTACTTTTAAATACTGATTCAAAACCAGACTGCACAGGTTTGGAACCTCTTGTTCAAATCCTACTGAGTTGTCTGAAGATTCATTGCTGACATGTTGGCACTATGGAACCATCTTACACAGTTTGGCACAGTTGGAAGTCAACATGAGGGTAAAAAATTGAATGAACATGAAACCTGACTGGCCATTTTGCTTTGGAAGAGATAGCATTATCTGGTCAGATGTGAAGTGCATCTGCACCAGTGGAATAACTGTGTATTGTTTCCACTTGAACTGTTCCTAGCTGGTGCATATGTAGACGACACAAGGCTTCTGTGCTGTCAGTTCTTCACCCATCATGAGCACCACACTGGTAATAAAAGCTTAAGTAAGCAATGAGAGGAAAAAAGCAAAACCTTATTGAATTGATTTTATTTCAGTGTGCTGCAGTGCCCATTAAATTTCTTGGATGCATGAAAATATTAGGATCTTTATTGCTCAATTAAATCATGATTATTCATGCTAACTGTGCTTTAAAAAAAAAAAAAAATTTGCAAGTGACATTTCCAAGAAAAAATATTTAACACTCGAGTAAATAAACAAAAAGACTTGTTTGCTGAGGTTAAAAGATTAAAAGCATTAAGCAAGTCCCTAATCTAAATGTGAATATCTGTTCCTGAAAACAAAATGCCAGCATCAGCATTTCCAACATTTAAAATCCTCCAGTATTTATACTGACCTAAAGAAAATACTATTTGCTGTTGGTATTTGTTTTATCATCCTACTTACTATTCCTCCCACACCCATAATCAACATTATAAGCTGAAGTGATCAGTTCTTGGGGGAGGAGGGGAATTTAGTTGATTGTATTGTCTTGGCTCTCAGTGGCATCTCTGTTCACTTCCTTTTTTTTCCAAATACTGATTGATTTTGTTCACTGCTAACAGACGATTGGTAAAAGTTGTCAGGACTAATAAAACGATGTTTACGATAACAAATAGAAAATGACAGCAGCTATTACTTACCTATCATTAACTGATTCGTGACCGTTAGTTATTTTTATTTTCACTCTGCTTACAAACATTTTTCCTTTTGCAAGTGTTTAGTGTTTGCAATATTTGATGCTGCCATACTTAAGCACTGTTTTGTACTTTTCGGAGAATACTTTAATTCATTATTTAGTTGTGTCTGTGTATCTGCAACATCTCCACTAACAATAAAATATATTGTAGGACTTCAAGTTTTGAATGAATTTTGAACTTTTAATGCATGGAAGAAAGACATTTACCAGCTGAGGTATTAAAACACTGCAAATTTATTTATTTGTTTGTTTGTTTATTTATTTTTAATCAAAGTAACAAAATAATTAGTAAGGATAAGCTCTCCTCTCTACTTTGAATTCTTATTTCCAGGTAAAAATCCTATTCATTTCTAAGATGGTGCTTGAATCATGTTGCAGATTTCATGTGAGTGCATGTTACACCATTTACACCTTTTGAACAAGGAGGGTATAGGAATTTATGTTATGATTAAGATTTTTTAAATTTGCATTGTTTATCCAAATAATACAGATTTATTTGTGAAGAAGCATTTGCTATTTGCACAAGGAATGCTATGGTGCTTGGCCTTTGTTTTGGCAAACCATGTCTGCTTCCAGTATACTCTCAGGCAGTAAAGGAAAGTATCAAGTTCTGTGCTTTTCAGGTGATGAATCTTAACAGGCTGCTTCAAACTTATTTACATTCACTTAGTGGCTTTAGAAACACTGGAGGAAATATTATTTTCAGACAAAGAAAGAATGCTATAGAATTTTTCTGTTTTTCCATGTGCATATTCACAATGCGGAGAGCAAGCGTGCAAGTGCTGTTAGCCATTATTGTTAGGATCTTCCTCTAATGTCCTTGCCTCTGCTTATTCTTCTGTAGTGAGGCATGCTGTTTCTTTTATGTTTCTATCAGTATTCTGCTGAGTGGAAATAGTCCTTCTGTGTCTACCTAATGCAGAGTGCCATC
>JAOWBP010052580.1:0-12711 GCA_028571105.1 Tragopan temminckii
TAACTGGTTGCAGAGAGCACTTACATGCATTGCTAGAGAAAAAACTGAACGTTTTCCAGAATGCCTGCTATACGCATCACTCCTAGGGAAGGCATCGTGTATTTTCTCTGTGTCTGTAATTGCTGCCCTTCCGTCATGCTCCCAAGCTTGCTTCTGTTAAATCAATTAAACTCTTTTGTTGGGCATGGCTGGCGCAGTGGCTTATAAAATCCAAGAGCAGCCAAGCACGACAGAACGGATAGAAACTAGTAAGATCGAGGATCGGCTCATGCCCTATGGATAAAGGCTTCTTTTGTGGTGTTTTAAGTTACCCTCTAGCTGCTCAGGAAAAAATGTCTGAGGCAGACAACTGCCCCAGAATCAGAAGTCTGGAAAAGAGCTGCCGTAGCTGCAGTTGAAGATGTTGCTAGTTGGACATCTGTCCTGGAAAGTGGAAATCAGTCTTGGAGAGACCGAACCTATGCATACCTTCAGGCTGCGATACTGCAGGATCAGGGAGTTGCTATGCCAGTAAGATTTTCTTCATGAGTTTTACTACTCTTTCTATTCTCCCACCCGCTGCTTCAGCAGAACAGTCAGAGTTTCTTTTGGCAGGAGGATGCTGATGGCCTCCAGTAGCCTGGTATCATTCAGGAGGCCAGTCAGACTGCTTCAGAGGATTTGAGCCTCATGTAACTCCTACACTAACAAAAAGGGAAAATTCCCAGCTTGTTTAAATGCTGCATTCACAAACGCCTATCACAGAAATACGAGGACCTGACATACAATTAAAATGCCATAACTCATGGTTCAATTAGCAACCACAAATAGTTGGCTAGCAATAATTAAGCACGGAACATTTTTTACAAGTTCTTACAAACTCTCTCCAGTGGTTAAAATATGAAGTAAGCAAGAAGGCTTGTCTGGTGTAAACAGCACTGCTCCTGCCAGGAGAGCAGAGAGGAGCACCAGTTTGGCAAGCGCTTCACTAATACTTTCTTTTTCCACATGGAACGCAGGTTTCCCTTCACTGTCTTTGATTCAAATCACATTTTCTGAGGTTAATTTTCAAGTGAAGAATTTACTGAATGTCCTGTCAGTTTAAATGAACGCTATTACTTGTTTTACGTACAGTACAGGTAGAAATATAACAGTCAGTACAGGAATAAAGTGAATTCCATGCACAACATTTAGCTAAAATTCTGCCTTGAATCACGGAATCACAGAATGGCCCGGGTTGGAAGGGACCTCAAGAATCGTGAATCTCCAACCCCCTGCCACATGCACGGCCACCAACCTCCCCATTTAATACTAGACCAGGCTGCCCGGGGCCCCATCCAACCTGGTCTTGAACACCTCCAGGGACGGGGCATCCACAGCCTCTCTGGGCAGCCTGTTCCAGCACCTCACCACTCCCATAGTAAAGAATTTCCCCCTGACATCCAACCTAAATCTTCCCTCCCTCAACTTAAAACCATTTCCCCTTGTCCTGCTGTTATCTACCCTTTCAAAGAGTTGACTCCCCTCCTGTTTATAGCTCCCTTTAGGTACTGAAAGGCAGCAATTAGGTCACCCTGCAGTCTTCTTTTCTCCAGGCTGAACAAGCCCAGCTCCCTCAGAGGTGCACCAGTCCCCTGATCAGCCTTGTGCCTCTCCTCTGGACCCTCTCCAACAGCTCTCTGTCCTTCTTGTACTGGGGGCTCCAGACCTAGACACAGCACTCCAGATGGGGCCTCACAAGAGCAGAGGAGAGGGGGACAATCACCTCCCTGTCCCTGCTGACCACCCCTTTCCTGATGGAGCCCAGGATACCATTTGCACTCCGAGCTGCAAGAGCACGCTGCTGGCTCATATTAAGCTCTTCATCCATCAAGACCCCTAGATCTTTCTCTGCAGAGCTGCTCTCAAGGACTGCTCCTGCTTCCAGTCTCTTTCCACTGCTCAGTGCCCTCTGCCTGGCTCCCCCAGTTGAGCTGCATCAGGAGCTGAATCAACTTCAGAAGCAGCCCAGCAGAACAGGAGAAATAAAGGAGAAATTACTTTCAGCTGGGTTCTGCCTGTTCTCTGAATCAGCTCATTGTGGTATCCTGACCAGGGGAAGCCTGAAGCAACGAGAAAGTGGGAGGAAGGTGGGGATGAGGATTAGGATTAGGGGAAAGGAACTGGGAGACTTGGCTTGGGGATTTGAGCACAAGTTCTGGGGCAGCCCTCTGAAGGCTTTCAGCCCAAATGCTTGTTGAGTGCTATCAGGAATTAGCACTGCCGTCCTCCCAGTTTCACTTCAGTGATCAGAGGAGGAGGAGGAGGAAGGAAAAGTCAAATTCAAGCAAGGAGGTGGAATTCTCTTTGAAATGTTTGTGATGTTACAGAACCTGCAGCATCTCACACATAGCCCAGCCACCAGTGCCAGGCAGCAAGAGGTGTGCTTCTATGACAACTGTGCTGCGCCCTCTGCAAGTATCCTCTGATCTTATTTTCTGCATTGTGCCTCTAACTAAGCTGGTCGCGTTCTGTAATTGCTTTTTTAACTGGGATTGGAGAGTGGCATTTATAGCTAGGTATGCTTTTGATTAGAGCAATCTAGGGGGGCAATGGAAGCAGCAGGGTGTCATTTAAAAGAATGGCTTGGAGTTTGCAGGTGGTTTCCATAAAGGTGGTGATAGGAAGAAGACACTAATGAGTAGAAAACCATCTACCTCTAAATCTTGTAATTGCCCAGGTGTATGGGAACTGCTGAATCACAGCCTGAACCTCTGATTGATCACCTGGGGCGAGCAGTGAGTCAGCCATGGGAGCGCAGGGGAAGGCAATTCACCTGTGCTGCTGGAAGGAGTGGAGCCTGACTCCACCCCTCCTAGACCCATTTCAGAGCTGACTGCCAGTAGGGAAGGACCTCTTCTGGAGATCTTCTCTTTGGGAGGTTCCTAGCGAGCCCAGGATACGGGTGAGCGCTTTATCTTTTTTTTGCTCTGGTATAACCACAGCTTAGCCGAGCTCTTTGGTATTTATAATATCTATATATCCATTGATTGTACACCAGGCTTTTAGTAATGAAGGCATCTCACTTTTCCACTCATGGAGTCTTGAAATGGAGTAGTGGATATTTTTTTTTTTCTTGTTAAACAGTGCAGGTGCATTGTCAATGGCACTTGTGGAATTATACCTCTGTTTGAGAAGAAGTTACTCAGAGAACTTTGCACTGTTCTCCAGCTCAGTGATGGCACAAATCAACTAATCTGGATTCCTAATTTCTGCAGCTGAGATTTCTAAGATTTGAGCAGAGGCAGTGAATGTGTGTGCCTGAGTGTGTGTGTCAGCTGGACGCTGAGATGTGTTAAGAACTACAAGAGATGAAGAGAAGAGCACTTTTCTGATGCGCTGGTGAGAAGAAAATTTGTACTTGGGTTGTTTTGGAGCGTTTGCAAAGCACCGACTAGCAGCTGGAGCTAAGAACTGTGTGTATCAGGGCTGGATTGTATCCTGCAGAGAACTGCTGGTGGGAAGATGTGACTGCATGCAGTGCAGCTGTTGGGTATGGAGCTGATCCTCACAAACACAGCCTGTGAAAGGTCTGTGTGGGAATGTTGCAGGTGTGTAATCAGAGATAAACTGAGTTGGTTTTGCTTTAAGCTTAAATAAAATGTGCACAACAATTTGTTTCCTCTCCACTGGGAACTTAATTCAAATAGGGATATCGGTTTAACCTGGCTTTGGGCGGCATTTTGGGTTTAAGGCTTTTTAATTACAGTGGAAATTAAACACTTTTTTCAGCAAGTGAAATCCACTCTGTGAGTGAGATTTGATAAGAAAGTGGACACGCAGCTGCTTATCACATCTGAGCTGCTGCTGCCCCTGTTTGCAGGAAGCCCTGACTGGTTATAAGGAACCGAATCTTCATCTGCTTGACAGCGGATTGATTTTGAAACAGCGTTGGTGATGAAAACTGTGGCATGTTGCAGGGTGAAACTTCCTTCCTCTCCTCCCTGTAGTTAGTTCAGTCTGCGTCGTTGTCTTCTGCTATGGTACAAATAGAGGTGAAAAGGCAGGGGTTTGTCTTCTGCTGAGCATTGGAGCTGTGAAGCTATAGAGAAGCCCAGGGTTGCTTGGCGAGTTTCAGCTTGTTGAGGCTTCAGACTCTGCAATTACTTTTTGGTTTCTGAATTCAGTTTAGAATCACAAGAGGAGGAGGAGGAGGAGGCATCTGAGGCTGCACCATTCCCCTGCATTTTCTCATGGCCCTCAACTCTCTGCTCCCTTTAGCTGATCTGAAGGGATCATCTACCTTTAGAAATACTGCCTGCAGCATTTTATGCATGTTCTGTTTAATTGCTGTCTTGAGAGTAGGCAGTTCTTGGATGGATTTGAGGCTGTTAGCTAAAATTTTTTTTGTCAACTGATGTTTCATCAGTTGTTTTGATTCATTTTTTAAAAAATCTGTAAATACGGAGGGTAGAACTTTCATAAGTATAAAAATGATGGTGGTGCATGAGCTAAAAATGCAGATTTTTCCTAGCAGTCTTAAAAAGAATTTAGTTTCACCTGCCTCAGTGGCTGCTCCACAAACAGCATAGCTGGATGCAGTGTCAGAGATCTTAGTTCTTGTTGCAGTACTTATTTATGGGAGCAACAGAAATGGCAAACTGCCACTGGAGTAAAGAGTGCTGTTTCCCCAGTACTGTCAGAACAGTCTGCAGTAGCCATCTGTTAGTCTCCTACATACAGAGCAGTGCAACAGGTGTATTTCTTGGGTCTGGAAATCTCAGAACTACAAGTGGATAGCAGAAATTTACAGATGTTATTTAAAAGAAGTTTTCAAGGTATGTTGCTCTTTCTTTAGGAGATGTAGCGCTTAAGTCATTAGAAAGAAGAGAGATAAGCTAAACATATGGTATGCAGTTAAAGAAAACAAGTACTGAACTGTCCTTTTTTTTTCAGGTGGCTACAGTAACAGATGCCAGATAAGGCAGAAAGATACTTTGGATCAGAATTTTGATTACATGTTCAAACTCCTGATCATTGGCAACAGCAGTGTGGGTAAAACATCCTTCCTCTTCAGATACGCTGATGACACTTTCACGCCGGCCTTCGTCAGCACAGTAGGAATTGACTTCAAAGTGAAAACAGTTTATAGGAATGACAAGCGGGTGAAACTGCAGATTTGGGTAAGTGCCAGCACTTTCAGAAATACTTTATATTAAACCCAGCCAAGATATGACAGTAAAAATAGCGTGCTTGGAGATTAGATTGTTGTTGTTATTAATATAGATTTTATTGTTCATATGGTTTGTGTGGCTATCTTTTTTTCTTCCTGCAGCATAGCTTAGTAAGTTCTCTTTGTATTGCTGCTTCAGTTGACCAATGGGACTCTTGATCTGGTCTTAAACTGATACTCCTCAGTGTCAGGGGTCACTGTATTATTAAACTGAAGCAAAATCCAAAGCAAATCATCAGGCTTGTCATAGAACCTTTTGAGTGAGCACTTGAAGGTTTAAAAAAAAAAAAAAAAATTTCAGTGAGCACTGAGCGACTGATCTCTAGACAGCGCTTCTGCTGTCACTTCAACACCCTTTGAATAAGGCACAGGGACCTTCCTGCCTCGGAGGTATGCTTCATACCGCCTTGACAGAAATGGCTTCTTGGTGAATCAAATGGGAAGAGAGTTTGTGCAGGTGAGCTGGAGGGCCCGTCTGCCCGTGGCTCCTTGCCTGACTTGAATGACAGCCTTCTGGCCCAGTTTAAAAAAAAATAAAATAAAATGTTCCTAAGCTTCAGAGCTCCAGAGTGGAGGATCAAGGCTGAGCAATTGTGTCAACAGCTCACTATGTTCCCTCCCATGGAAAGCAGGTGTGTTCTTTCATTCTATAGAGTTGCAAATGACTTCAGTTGCATTTGTACCCCGGTGTTTGTCCTGACAGTCCTTAACTCTCTGTGTCCCAATGAATTACAGAGTGTGTTTAAGAAAAACCCCACGCTTGCATTGACCTATCTCAGAGTACCATGGAGCTCCAGCTGCAGTTCCAGTTAGCAAGATTCTTCTGTTTTGTGTAAAAAGAAAATATCTGAAATAAGGTATCAGGCTGCCTTTCTTTCAAGTGATTTCCCGGAGCTAGCTCACCAACATGAAACAGCTATTTCGTGGTTTCTCCCACAAGTTTAAGCTTAAAGGTCAGAACTGAAGATGAGCTGAAACTGTACAGCATTTCTGTCAAAACCCTATCGCAGCCAGCTAAGGTCAGTCTTCTAATTGAACTGTGAAGCTTGATTTATATTTGATCTCTTATTACTGCATCTAAATCACCCTTTTCTTTGTGACTATTTTGAATCCAGAGAGAGAATCTAAACTGCAGAAATCTATTATTGTTTACTGCAACGGTATGATTCATTTTATGTGTTGCTGGGTACAAGGTACAGCAAATTATATAATGAAGGATCCTGACTATGTTGCTAAATTCTGGTACTGAAACGAATGTAGATAACCTGGCATGGATCCGCTTGATTTTTGTCTGGGATCTGGGTAATGAGAATATTTGGAGCTGAGGCCCATTGAGCAATTGAAGAAGTCGTCCATCCTGTGTTTGATTTTTCTTGATCTCAGAACATGAAATTCTCTAATAAATTGTTTAAAAGCAAGACAGAAAGCATTGTGAAAGACTTACGTTCTTTTGCAAAAATACTGCGATTAAAGTGAGACCTAGAGCTCCAAGTAAGCTCTTGCCCGTGACTAACTCTTAGCTTCCATTGAGTTCCCAAGGGTGCGCGGAGATCCCAAAATTCATCTTCATCATTACACTGAAATTACAGGGAGGTGGACTTGTGCATAGTTGGCTCTCAGCCAAAGAGAGATCTTTCCCCTTGTTAACCTCCCTGGTATCTTAGAGCTTATAAACACCCCCTAGGGAGTACATTGCCATCAGAGATTGTGTTTGCTAGCTTGATTATTCTCCAAGCTTTATCATGAAGCTCCAACATCTCTAAAACTTATCCTATATGCACACAGTGTACTTTACCTCCTGTCTCTGGCTCCTTGGCAGCAACTGTTCTAACTGCCTCAGAATTTCTTTGGGTGATCTTTTCCTATGCCCTTCTTAAGAGTGGACACTGTAGAGGATTTAAGTTTCCTTTGTGTCGCTACAGAAATACTTCACCTTATCAAAAGGTACTCTTTTGTCCTAAAGGTACTCTTTTGCTAAATAAGGAAGGTCGTGCCTATATCAGGCATTTAGACAAGCTCTGGGTGTCATGTACAGACATGAGATCTTCATTCCTGTGAATAAGGTGTCTTTTCTGTAGGCTGAGTGAAAGGGTTAAATGAGCTCTTACGGCTTTCAGTTCAGTTTCCAGACTCCCACACACATGATCCCTCTGTTACTGATGTTAGCATTTGTCAGATGTATGCAGTCTGTCATTGCAGCTGCTGTTTGCTGCTTCAGGTATCACTTAATCCAGCTGGGTTCAAATGTTAGCTTACAGAACGTTACCTTGAGCCCATATTTTCCCAAGCAGGTAAACTTCTGTTTTTCTTTAGCAGTTCTTTCCATGTTTCTGTGCAACCTTCAGACTCCACAGTGGTTTTCCTGTTGGATAGAGATGACTCTGCTTCCATCTGTGTTCGACTCTCAAAACGCATCTTATGACGTTGCTAAAACTCTGCAGCAAATGTGCTGCTGCAAATCAGAATTATTTTTTTCCCACTCTGAAGTATTTTTGTGTATCTATTATATGTGTTCTCTCCTGAGGAGGCGGTAAAAGGTATGATTGGATGTTGTTGCTCTGAGATTGCAGCTGATGGAGATGTATGCTTTTTCCCCTAAATTTCGTTCTGTTCAGCTTTCTGTCTGAATCTAAAGATCTGTAAAACACAAAGTATTAAGGAACTTTATTGTCGTACAAAGTTAAGGAGTAATAAAACAGAACGGGGTTGCAGATCGCACTGGTTGCATTTTGCTTCGTGTGTAAGCTTGGTCATTTGTCTTTTAATCAACAGTCTTTGAATATGGATATTGCGCTTAGTGGTATTTATTTTTATATTTAAAGTGTGATTGTCTTTTGGCATGGCTGATGGGAGGAAACAATCTTTCTCATCCTGCTGCAGGGCCACACAAATCAAGCCCTACTCGTGGGACAACGCACAAGTGATCCTGGTTGGAAACAAATGTGACATGGAGGATGGAAGGATCGTTCCTTTGGAGAAAGGGAAACGTCTGGCTGATCAGCTGGGTGTGCGTTACGGTTTTTCTTTCTATTGTTTTTCCCCTCGACTTCTTCATACCGTGTTTCTTTTGATTTGTACAATTAAAAAAAAAATCCTTTTTAGTGATGATACTTTTTACAGTGGCGTTACAACTACGATGATTAATGTATTTTGGCTTGGTATTTTACTTCTTCAGTGTTGAATGCTAGCTGTATTGCAGTGCTAATATATAATATATAGTAGCATAAGGAAGATAAACGTTATCTGGAGAGAACAGCTTGTATTAGCTCAGCTGAAAGGAGAAAGTTTTCATAGCCACAGTCCTATCTGCAGGTCTTTAAGTAGAAAGTAGTAATTTCAAGAAAGCAAAAGTTGATTTTTATAGAATAAGTCGGTGTAGGTTTTTTCGTTTTGTTCTTGTTTTAGAACTAAACAGCAAATAAAAGCTATAAATCAGAAATGCAGAGTTCAGTAGAATGTTCTAAACTTGCACTAGACTTTTCTACCCCAGTAGGAAAATGGCACTGCATTGTGGACGTAGGATAAAAAGAGTAAAGAGTTCCATTGAGAGGAAGCTAGAATTGCAGTGAAAAATTTTGAGGGGACAACAAAGTGTAGGGTCCTCACCTTGATTTCTCATTTATTTATTATTTTCATTATATATTATAGCATATGAAATCTGGGTTTCTCCATTAACTGTCATGTCTTCTCTTGAAGAATTCACATGGCAAGAAAATCCTGTTAAAACTGACTGTAGTTAAACTGTGAAGACCCTTACATTGGACGTGCTATGAATCCTTGTTTAGTTTGTAAGAGCAGAGATTCTTACCAGACTGAAAGGAATAATTGTAATCCACAAATTCATGAAATCTTAATGCTGTTCTCAATTCTTAAGCAGTAATCAGAGGTTGTAAAAATCCGTTGTTAAACTGAGGGTGTGGGAGTGCAGTGTACAATGTGTAGATGACTAAAGAGTAACCTTGATCACATCACCAGTTTGCGTATCTTTTCCACATACTGAAATTCAGTATACTTTTGAAAATACGAATAATCCAGGTTCCTTCTTGCAGATTCTTAAATTTGTGCCTACATTTTTCTAAGAGTAATCACACTGTTAGTAGTTGAAAAATTGTCCACACCAATATAAAATCAAATGGTGAGTTTTGCTGAAATTCCCACTTCTATATGGACTACAAATGTTTTTTCTCCCTCCCTCCAGAATCGGTGATCTGTACGTTTAAATACAAATCTGGCATCTGGAATCTGAAACTGTTATGTGTGGGATGCTTGGAAGCACGTGCAGGAGTTGCCATAGGAATTGACTGCATCAGCAGGATGCTGTTCTGTTGGAGAACCCTCAGCTCTTCCCTGACCCTGTCATGCTGGAAACATCCCACTGTGAAGGGTAACAAAAGCTAATTGTGTCTTTGGAAAGTGCTGTCCCATCCCTCTTGTTCTGCAGCCTCCCAGCATCCAGAATGGTCTTTTAAAGGAGCTTTTCTGTGTATTTACTGTGATAGCTGCATTCAGCATTATCTGAAATTACCTCGTGTATTGGGTGGGAGAATCTCTTTAATTGACTATTGACTGCTTAAACAATGAGCATTCACCATAATGATTCACATAAAGGATATCCTTTACTGTTTTTCTCTAAGCTTGTGCAGTGGCATTAACTTCATTGGAATCATTTTCCAACCACATTAAGGAATTTATTGGCCTGAATGTGAACTGAATCAAAACTGCTTCTGCCACAGCAAAAGCTAAACCAGTGTTAGACAGGCAGATATCATGGTTCTGTTCTCTGATTTCTGATGTCCTTATGTACATTTCCACCACCTATTCCCCTGTTATTCCATGACTCTTAAAAAGTGGTAGAATGGGGTAAGTACCTACTTGTACTACATGCAGGATGACTCAGTCTACGAGCAGTGGCTGTCACTTAAGACTTCTCTTTCCCTTCTTTTGTGACAGAATCAAGGAAACTGATGCAAACTATAAACGTGTCTTATTCCAAAATAAGCTGTGTGATATTTGAGCTCATGCTGCTGGCAAAATAATAGCCCAGTATGCATAAGCAACAGCTATTGTAACTGATGGTTGGTCTTTGAGGCCCTTGGGGTTAGAAAGACAAAGTGTGAGGCCCAAAACATCACAGGTAAAAGCTTGGCAGATCAGCACACTGCTCCTGGCGGGGGCAGAGCTCAGGCCCTTGTGGGAGGGGAGCAGTGTCAGCTGTCAGCAGGGATGGTGAATTTTAGATGCATTTCTGCTCAGTGTTTTGAGACAGTGAGAGTCAACTGAGCCTAAGAATTGTCAGTATCTTGTTTTCTTAAGGTGAGTTGGGGGGGGGTGGGGGAGGTGAGCATTTTAAAAATCATCTCCATATCATCAGTCTTGACTTACTATTGTTTTGAATTTATTTTTTTTCTCGCAGGTTTTGACTACTTTGAAGCTAGCGCCAAAGAAAACATCAACGTAAGGCAGGTGTTTGAGTGTCTTGTGGATATAGTCTGTGAAATGATGTCAGAGTATAGAGTCAGACCCTTCCAGGGGCACTTCGGGAAGGAACGTGAGGCTCACGGGCAACCCACCCCCTTCACAGCAGAACTGCTCGTGTTAGTGACCTTTCTTGCTGAGAAATGTCCTTCTTCTTTCCTGACTAAATTTTATCTCTTTCTTTGTGGTTCGTTACCATGTAGTCCAAAGGCAGAAGTCTCTGTTGTAGGCGACTGGTATGTTTAATGTGCTGGAGTGTTTAATGTATATTATCTGACAATTTAAAAACAAACACCGAATAAATATCGTGAGTGTAGTTGTCAATGTGTGAGTTACACTGAATGAAGAAAAAGAATGCGTAGTGTTGCAGATGTCTACGTTTGGATCTACTCTGATCAACTGCTCAGTGGCGGATGAGTTGCAGGATAATGGATACGAGGAGTTGGCTGCTGTGTGCTTGGCTGGAGGCAAGTTGTAGTATGTAAGACATAGAAACAGCACTATCTCAGAAGAAAAGCAGGAGCCAAAGTATTACTGCCAATATTGTTAGATTTTTCTCTGTGCGTTTTGTTGTTGATTCCATTTTTAAATTTTGTGCTAGATGGGTGCATGTGCGAGGATAGGTTTTCACGTTTCAGGTTCAACCACTGTATATAATTTTAGAAGAAGTGTGTGGGGAAAAGAAGTGATGAGTAAAACAACAAAGATACCCTGTTGGATACACTACAGGTGCGGCGTGATTTTTTTGAGGGGATGGATAACTTTTCTTTTAATACTTGACACCTAAAATGTTATTGTACTAAATATATACTTGTACTAAAAGATGAAGATACAAAGTATGTGTGTAGAACTCCGTGTGTGTGCAGTGGCCGCATGCAGAGCTTGTGTTTCTCTGACATAAGGAACTGCTTTTGTGAATCTGTAAGACTGTGTAGCATGTGCCTTTGTCCATGATTGCACCGTTGTTTGCACAGCCCAGCTCCAACCAGTGACTGCAAATTGCATCAGTAAATGTAACTGAGGTGGATGTAGAAAAAATTTGCTGTATTAGTGGTGAAATTATGTGAAGTTTTATGGCTTTACCATAGGCCTATACGCTCCTCTGACCAAGGAGACTTTCCGTTGTCAGAATCTGGAGTCCAGCATCTGCCCACGGCGCTGGGAGTTGCCCCGTGATGGCACTAGCATTCGCTCTTGGAGTTTTGTTCTGTCACGTCTCAAAGTGTATGGTTGTGTGAAGAAAAACCCCACAGTTTTCTGGAGGGAAATGCAACGACCTTGCTGTTGTTTGAGCTCAGCACGCGCAAGGCTCGCTCCCTTTGCAGCGCGGTCTGTGTTGCTTTCAGAAATCTTGCCCGTGACTCTCGGTGTGTGTGACCGACTACTGAAAACGCGGCTTGTGCGGCGCTAGGAGTGCCGTTATTGTGTCTGACCCCTGTGAAACTGCCAAATAAAGAGAAATGTTGCCACCGGGTGTGCCTGGAGGAGCTGGGGCACAGCAGCCAGTGGTGTGTACGTGCAGAGTGTCTTAACACTGTTGATCGCGCTGTACGAGCACGTTTTGGTGGCCCTTGAGCCGGCAGTCAAGAACCGCTTTCTGGCAGAGTCAAGACGAGGGCTGCTTGGGCAATGGGCGCGCAGCGCAGTAACAGCAGCGCGGGGCTGCGCGTAACTTGCGTTGTCAGAAACGGGAACGCGGGGCGACCGCGCACAGCTCTGAAGGTGTAACGGATTTCAGCAGCGCGCGTACGGCGGCGAGCAAACCGCCCGCAGCGAGCAGCGGCCGCGCGCTTCGCGCGAGCTGACTGCTCGGGCCAGTCGTTGAGGGAAACGAGGCAAGGCGGTTTCCCCCACGCCACCCGTATTCCTTCCGCCAATCAGAGCGCGTTCCGGCCGAACGAGGGGCCGCGATTGGGCCGCGTGACGCCGCGGCGGGCGTTGACTGGAGCCGTGGCAACCGTCACCGCCACTTCCTCGCGCGGCAGAAGCCGGCCGGGTTGGCGGCGGGGCGGTGGCGGCGCGCGCGCCGGGCTCGCGGCGGCCTT
>JAOWBP010052581.1:0-12711 GCA_028571105.1 Tragopan temminckii
GTCCCTGTAGTACATGTAAAGAACATGTTGGGAAAAGCAGTTTGGGTCTTTCCAGCTTCTGGGAAGAGCAAACCTCTTTGTGGAACTGTTTTTGCCCAGGGACCTGGGTCAACTTGGTGGGTGATGCAGAAAAACGGGGATGTTCAATGTGTACCACAAGGGAATTTGATGTTGGGGAAGTGCAGTCAGTAATTCCATGTGTATATATATATGTTTGTGTGTGCGTGTGTTTAATGTTTGGTAATTATTGTTTGTTTGTATATATTAAGCATGATGCAGTGATGTAGAATAAGGGGTGGAATGTCATGGTTTTATGATTTTGGTTATCGGTATTCAACATCATAACATTAGGTGGTGCACTGGGACTTAAAGTGTTAACACTCAAGTTCCGAAAGAAAAGAAGAACTACATTCCCTATGGGGCTTTGCGGTCAGAGAGAAGATATAACTCCTGGCAAAGTCACCTGATGCACTCTTCTTCGTCAGCTCTTCTTCATCGGCTCTTCTTCGTCTCCCTGCTGCTCAACCGGACTGCACATCTCACCTCAGTGTTAATGGTGAGGCCTATCCACCTTTCAGACTCTCTCTCATCATATTTGATCTACTAGCTTCAGTTCTAATTATATCGTATAATAGTGTGTTATCTTGCATTCCGATACTATATTTAGTAAATTAGTTTGTTTCTTCTCAGATTGTTACCGCTGTTTTTAATTATTTTGGGATCCCCCGTTTCCCTTTCTCAGAGGTGCGGATTCGCAAAATCCCTCTGCCCCGCTAGTCACGGAACTGGGCCGAACCAGCTCATAAACCATTGACATTTTGATTCACTAATCTTCATCTAAAAGAAAGAAATATAGTGTTGGTTCCACCAGGACCACTTTTTTCCCTCAAACATAGATACCTAGTGTAATTTGAGATACCTGAGTTTATCCACATGTGCCTGGAAAGTACCACAGGACTTTTGTTGTATCCCGGACTTTCTGAGATGACAGTAGGTAGCTCCTCAAGCGTCTCATATACCCATATTTTCTAGGGCCTTTTCTCAAACATAACAGCAAATGAGATTTTCTGCTCTTCAGTACACCTTAGCATGTTATCTGATAGATATGCTACAGATCTTGTGCTCTCAGAAGATATAACCCAAACTTTCATTAGAGATTCTTCTTGAGCTGTAGACTAGCCTTTGAGAATGATGTGTGACTTAACATCCTGTCCCACAAAACGTGTTAGCAAACATGGACTATACCATATTTCCTACCTGGTCACATAATTAAGGTAAGTATCCCTTCAAAGAAGGGAAGAAGAAATTACATAACCATTGTAGCATTCATGAGACAGCTTCCTCTTGAGCAAGAGCTTCTAGTGCAGCTTTTTAAGATAATAAAGCAGTCAACTGAATTTAGAATTACGGAGGCATACCCTCCACTCACATAAGGCAAATGGTTCTTGTCAAAAGTATTTCTTCCATCCTCTGGAACTTGAATACATATTTTATTTGGAGGACAATAAAACTTCTTACATAAAAATTTCAAAAGTGCTATATATCATGTCAGTTGCACATTCATAGAAGTTCTAAGAGGAAGATTTGATATTCATTTATTAATGTTTGTGGTACTGACATACCATACAGAAGACGGAGATTTCTAAATGAGCTGAAAATGCAGACAAAATCTAAAACTATATTGGGCGTGATTGGTAAAGAGTCTTTCTTTCTGCTGGATTTTCTTTATTATGGTTCATACTTCATTGTCCTAAATGTTGTGAGAAAGTCTCTTGTGAGATGTACCTCTCATTATTGGGATCACCATGGAGAAGTTTCTTTATCTCTACAGTCTGGTCCCATCAGTTCTGCTCACTAGCCAAGTATGGGACCTAGGCTACCGCATGAACACATCTATCCCAATGACCTCTTCCTCAGAGAAAGGTCAACACAGCCTTAGCTTCCAGACCCTGATGCCCATCCGTTCCCTCATTACAGATATCTGACTTATCTAAAATTATTCCACTTCTGACATCAACAATTGGTTTTGCAGTTTAGTTCCAAATTTACAATACAGAGTCTGATTGTACTGAGACATCAAAGAAGATTTTTCACGGATGTATTTAATGTTAACAAGTGATATAACCTCTCTGTTCTACGGGAAAATGATGTGGTGCTGAAGGAAAGTCAGTTGAGTCAGTGAAGAAATCCTGGCAGTACTGTGTGCTACTTGCAGCCCTTGGTTGGAGTCTTGGGATTCCTATTCTCTCCCTAGGGTCTCTCTCAATGTTTCATCCAGATCTGATATCTATCAGGAAAAGATGTGGATCCTGTCAGTTAAAGTTATGGATTGAGAATACCAGTTTCTGATTAGCTCATTCAGATTTCTGCAGCGCTTAAACAGGCTTTCACTACTGCAGGCACTCACAGTCTGCTCCCTCTCAAAGGTTCTCTGCATGTCTCACATAGAATGGCTTGTCACTTGACCTTAAATTACTCTTGTGTTCCTATCTGTTCCCTCATAACAGATGTTCAGCTACTGCCAATCTATGTCAATTGCCATAAGAGTCCATGAACACTAGAAGAGACTATAACAATTGGGTTCATTTAGTTTGGAGGAGGGAAGTCTACAGGTAGCTTCTTGCTCTGTAAGACAACTAAATGGAAAAGCGTGAAGACAAACTATTCTCAAAGGGATACAAGAAGCACTGGAGAGAAAGAGAGAGAAGAATTTTTTGTCATCCAACAGAAGGCAAAAAAAGGTCTAAGACACAGAAAAGGCAAAGAGAAAGGATGAATTTGACATACAACCCTAAGAAACTATTACAAATTTACAGCATTTTTTTCTGCCTTATTGTCTGCAACTCCAGTCTGTAAGGACTGCCTACCTTTCTTTAAGGGGAGTGAAGTTACATGTTTGCATTTAAACGATCTTTGGTGAAATGCTCTGCTTTCATTTTTCAGAATCTCAGAAATGTTTTCGAATCTGTGGGACTGAATATAAACTCCACCAGTAAGTTACATGAAATTACTATGAGCTGTGTATATACTTACCACATATATATGACTATACATAATATAAGCCCTAAAACAGTACTGGTATACAGTTAGAAAAAGCACTTGTAAGTAATCTGGAGGGATGTGGATGGTAATGTAAGCTTCACTGCATGGCCAATTCTGAGGATAAGTTTCTGCACCTCTATAGGCATTTAAAGACTGCATGCAGACAGTATATTTTCTCTGTTCTCATCTCATTCTTTTCAGATTTTCAGCAATGTATGCAGTCTCTTAATAGCAAACCACAGGAGTAGCCATTATTAGCAGTTCTTGGTGTGCATTCTATCTCCTGGCTTTTAAGAGTCTTTGGCAGATTCAGAATAGAAAAGAAAAATAGGTGGTGTCTTATCCTTTTTCAGTCAAATGTCTTCTTTGAGGAAATTATCATTGATAAATAATGTAGTAATTGCAAGACTTGCGATAGCATGCTGAAAGAAATACTGTTGTAAGTGAGAAATGTAATGTTTGCCTAGTGCTTGACTGCTTTGAGAGAGATCTGCCTCATACAGACTTATTAAAGTTATAATTAAATTGAGGAAATTGTTGCACAAAAGGATGTTGTGGAGGTTAGAAATATTAAAGGTTTTAAGAGATGTTGGACAAATTATGGCTATTAATTTTCTTCTTTAATAGAAAGCACCTAAATCACTGACCACAAGAGAATGAGAAGTAACAGTTAATAAAGTGTTGTTTTAAAGCTTCACTGTTAATTGAAGACAGAAGCAGGAAAGATAACCTTCAGATGAGTCAGTTTCTTCCCATCTCTAAGGTCAGTGTTCATGTGCTCTGTTTAATCATAGGCTAAAGAAACTATATAGACTGAAGACACTTTCCACATAAGAGTACTTCAGAGAGCAATTGTTTTCATTGATCTTACTGTCATTAGTAATAAGCTAAGAGGCTCTTTCATATTACCTCCCTCCATATCACTGGTCAGTCTTTTAATGGTTCTGCCTCTTTTTTAGCTGGCCTAACAGTTAAACCCAGGTTTACTATGAGGATTCTGCAAATGACTTGATCCTTAAGGGAAAACGGAGAATAGCATTCATCTTTGCTTTCTTTTGCCTTTACTCTTTTAGTTTATCATAACAGGGCAGAAGACTGCAAACTTGTTCAAAAATAGATACAGAAATGATGGTGATGATGATTTTTATTACTTATATTTGTAACTCAAAAAATATGAATAGGGCAACTAATCCAACTTGTTGGATTTTCTTAGATCATGCAAACTTATAACCAGGTTTAAATCAGGTTAATTCATTCAGAAATATCTCTTCCCCTCTTTTTAGCATCATTATTTATCAGTAAAGAACTCCAAAAAATATTCACAGGGAAATTACGATCCTTTAGTTTACTTTGATATTATATGTATATAAGAATTAAAATGATTTCTATAACTAACTTCAGGAAAACAACTTTTCCTTACGTTTAATAATATTATGCCTGTCAAAATTTCCATACAGGATTTTTCATTCAACTTTATGTATTATAGGATATTTCTTGCTTTCAGTATGTTCAGTGTATATCCTAATGCAGGTGTATGCCTTTAAAAAACCATTTTCCTGTCAATGCCTGTACATTAAAACATTTTAATGCAAAGGAGAAAGGGATTAATTTGTTATATCATCTATTTGAATACTATTCCAAGCATAATTGAATGTGCCGTCTAATTAAATAATTCTCACATTTATTTTAAATCCCGTTATAGCTGCAGCTCAATACTTTGTTAAAGGATATTCGAGCGTTTCTGTTTTTTGCATGTGGGTTCCTAAAACACTTACACACACCACTTCTTTCTTACTGTTCCCTGTTATTTGAACAATATCTTGCTTGTGGTTTGAGATAGGAAACCTAATTATAACAGAAGATTGGACAACCCTCAGGTGGGGTTAATTTATATAATTCAGCTTAATTTGATGGAGCTGTGCTGAAATGATAACTGAGGATCTGGTTTCACATTTGCAATTCTGTATCTAATATTCATTTTTAGTTTAACAAAATACCCTAAAGATAAAATGCTGGATTCTGATTTCACTGATGCTAATCTAAAACTAGAATAATGTAAATTGCTTCCATCTTTATACAACTGATCACAGTCTACTCATATGTACTGAGCAGAGTAAAAAGGCTCATACACAAAATCATCCTCAGGGAATAAAAATTAGCCCAAGAAAATGATTCTTTTGTTTAAATAAAAACTACCTGCTACCTGCAAAATGCTGTGTTCTTCAGTGTCAGCTCTTTTTTTTTTTTTTTTTTTTCCCCAGCTCAAGAGCTTTATGAGAAAGTCCAAGAGAAGAAAAGAGCAGCAACCTCTTATTGAACAAGGGTGCCCTATGGCTAGAATGTGTATAAATTTCATTATCACATATCTTTTCCTTGAAAAATCCAAACTGAATACTGAAATAGAATAAATGTCAATTTAGACATCTAGGATCTGAGAAAGTTTTCTAAACATCTAAACTGTCTGGTTTCACTTGTGATAGAACAAGAATGTACTGTCCTTTTTGATTATAATGCCACAGGAAATAAAGAAAAACAGAAAGCCAGTGTAAATGCACTGTTGGAGTCTAGTTTAATGTTATATGCTATTTTCTTAGCTTGGAGAGCTGGAACATATGGAAGTAAAAGATTTCTACGGTACAGACCATATTGTGAATTTATAATGTATGACTAGGACAAAACATGAATTACTGTGTCTAGTTGAAGAATGTACATTTCAGTTATTTTAATTATTGATAAAACTATTTTCGGAAGCTTGGAAGTCTTCTATAGTTTTTCTATTGATATTCCCAAAATTCACCTTCTATTTTTAGAAAAGTGCAGTTATTACGGGGCGTGAACTGCAAGCCTTCAATTCAATCTGCTTTATGAGTTCCTTCATTAACACCACCATGGCCATTATGCTTGTGGTAACTAGCTCTTGAAGTGGTGTAAGTAAAGCCATAGCCTTTTGCTAATACATGAATGAACTCCAGGAAAAAAAATCAAAACTTGTTCCTTCAAGGTCCACGATGTTCTAATGCACTTAGACTTCCTATCTGCATACATGCTGCAAAACAACTCAGGGATTTTGTCTGTTAACTGAGTAGATGAGTTATCTGTTGGATGCTGCTATTGCAGCTGGTCTGCAGCCCAAGTTTCCCTCTTTGTGAGAGCAAGGACACAGGCTATATCAGGCTCACCCAGTTCTCACTATAATGTAGAGGTGGGAAATGAATAAGGCTAGATTTCAAAGTGGAAAATATATCTACATTCTTTAAACTAGGGTTAAATAATACCTTTTAAAGATGGACTTTTTTTTGCATCTATGTGTAGGTTGCTCTGAAAATAATACTTCTTATTTATTTCCATGAAAACTGAAATAGATATAAAGAGCACAATAAACCTATTTGATACTGCAAATTCTCAGCTATAAAACACTATTTTTAACATAGTCACCACCATTAGGTATGCATTTTTACCAGAGATGAACAAGAATCTGTACATTGTACTTATAAAAATCTACGTGTCTGCCTGTAATGTGTTTTTTCTTTCACCTCCCTGTCACCACTGCTGAAACATTCCATTTTCTGCCTCACTGTGCTAACATCCACTATATATAACATCCACTATAACACCACTATTAACATTCCATAAATGTTCAGCAAGCATTGCTGAATGTCAGTGGGTGCAATTTTTTCCATGTGAGAAATTCAGTTACAAACCTTTGCTTCATATACACTTCCACGTCAGATGCCATTTTGCCAGATTTCCCTTCTGCTGCCAAATATCGCATTGCAACAACATTTATTGAAATGTTGGCGGTAAGGTTCAACCTCTACTGTCATACCACTAATAACCACTTCTGATGTCACAGACCAACATGAATAGAAGCCATTACATCTGGAGAAGCCCTTGTGCGTGTGTATATACGTATTTTTTTTTTCCTCAGACAACTCTAGGTTTCACAAATTTCATATATGCAAGACCTCACCATCTTTCTCTATTTCTTATACAAATAGTACTCCTCATCCAGTAGAATAAATGCATTTTCAAAGCAAATAGATGAAATTAGGATCTCTTTTAATTTTACTGATTGCTTTCTTATACATGGGTCTAAATATTCACTGTTTTGGAATAGATGCATTTTGAAGACCCATGAAATTACAGAAAGAAAAAGGTTATAAAGAATCTCTGGAGATCATTGAGCTTAGCTTCCTGCTTAAACCACATCTAACTTCAAACCTAGCTGAGGTTGCTCAAAATATTTTGAGCATATTTTGTCATATTTTGAATGTCTTCAAGGATGGAGATTCTACAGACATTTCATTCCACAATAACTTTGTGAGATGGCATTCATTTTGGGTCAACATGACATGAAGATCTGCATAAATAATTTGTCATACCAGTTTCTTAGCAGTTCATGTGACACAGTTTTCTGAGATATCTCACGGTTAAAATTATTTCCTAACCTTATCTGTAAGGATTCTTTCTTTCAATTGTATAGCGATGTTTTCACACTGATAGATAGCTAAGCTGAACCATATTGCTCTCTCACTCATCTTCTTCAGAAGCACAGGGGCAGAAAATTTGATGAAAAAAAGTTCATGGATAAGAATAAGGAGCAGTTTTTAACAAAAGCTGTATGGAAGCAAAACAAAGAAAGAAACAGAAGCAATTATTCTGTATTTCCCATCGAAGAGTTATGTACAGAGATGCTTTAGGAAGCAGGGCCTCAAAATGCAGAGTTGTTTCTTGGGAGGATGAAGACTTTCATGATGAGTTTCCCTCCAGCCCTAATGCCTCCCTTCCCCTTCCTCACCTTTTACTGCTGAACATGTCATACAGTATGGAATGTCCCTTTGGTTGAGTTTGCTCTGATGTTGTCCTATCCCCAGCTCTTCCAGCCTTCTGGCTTATGGAGAAGGGATTGGAGAGTGTCTTGGTGCTGTGCCAGCACTGCTCAGGGATAAACAAAGTGTTGCAGTATCAATGCTGTTCTAGTTACAAGTGCAGAACACAGTTGTATCTGTTGTTGTTTTGAAAGTTAACTCTATCCCAGCCAGACTCAGGCAGTTCTAAACAGTCTTGGACATATGCACATATATTACCTTTGATATTTTTTTTTTCCCTCATTTGCCTCTAATTATGCATATTTGTTTTCTGATTTACGCTAATTTTGAAAATTAAGAGGGTAAAGATTTGACTGTTGTCTGTATTTTGTCAGAAGACCTGTACAGTATGTTATGACACACCAGCATCAACACTCCAGAAAATATAGGAAACATTCCTATTTCTTAAATTCTCTGAAGACCTTTCTTTTATCTTTTTCCTAGAATGCATATGAACTGGATCATTTTTCTGTTCCACACCACATTAAGATTTCTGCTACTCACAAAGTTAATAAGATAAGGAAGTTCTGGTTAGCTCATAGAGAAAGAGGACAAAGGAATCCTACAATAAGAGCATATGGATATTATGGCTAACCAGGACACACATTCAAATCACAGTTATAACAGTACAGCCTGTCACTTGTTGGATTGTGGTGGTTTCACACTGACAGGCAGCTAAGATCACTACAGTCACTCTTTGACTCTCCCTCCTGAGCAAAACAGAGGGAGGAAATATGACGTAACAGAAAAATCATGGGTTGAGATCAGAACAAGGAAATCATTCACCAATTACTGTCACGGACAAAACAGACTCAGCATATGGAGATCAACGTAATTTATTGCCTATTGATAAGAGATCAGAACAGTGAGAACTACAAGCAAACTAAGATCACCTTCCCCTATCAACTCTATTTTACCTTCTCCCGCTGAGTGATGCAGGGGAATGAAGAATGAGGGCTGTGGTCAGTCCACAACTCTTCGCCTCTTCTTCTCCTTCCTCACTCTCTTCCATTGCTCCAGTATGGAGTATCTCCCGTGGGATGCTGTCCTTCCTCACCTCATCCCATGTAGATTCCCTCAGATTGCAGTCCTTTAAGTTCTGCTCCAACATGTATTCATTCTACTGAGTTCATCCCTCAGGAGGGGACTGGTCCAACATGGGTCTCCCGCAAATGGAAACTCACCCAGGCTTCCTGCTCCACCTTGGGCTTCTCTCCATGGGCTGCAGTTCTGGCCCAGAGTCTGCTCTTGTGGAGATTTTCCATGGCCTGTAGCATCCTTCAGGACACATCTACCATGTATGCCATAGTGAAGTCCCCCTGCTACTTAAACCTAAACACATAAGCCCAATACAGGAGTGATTTTATCAAAAGCTTTAAGGTATATCCATTTGAATGTAAGAGTTAAGTTGGAACAGATTTTCGATTGATAGAAAATAACATCTTCCACCTTCCCATAGATGATGTTGAGATCCAGTCCCTTCTTGGATGCTGGTACTGTTCCAGCATTCTAGACCAGGACTCTCTGGCTCCTTGTTTTCTCCTCTGTACTGTACAACCGCAGCAGAGAGTCTTTGCAGCCTCTTACAATCAGCTAGGGGCTGTTGAAAACTTCTTTTTATTCACAGACTTCATTTTGTCCACTTCAGTTCTGAGTCAACTCTCATTTCACATTCCATTCACTTTTGATAATTTTCAGAACATCCAAAATTTAGCTTTAGTTACTGCTAAACAGATTAGAAATAAATAGCACATCTGCAGTTAAAGGGTCAGCTGTTCAGCAGCTTCTCCCTCACAGTTTTATCTGGCCAGATGTCTTCGCAAGACTTCTAATATCTATTGAGTAGTATTACCTCCCACTGATTCTGTAAAACAGTCTGAATTTTTCATGTGATAAAAAAGACTTTTAGAAATCTTCCATTACAATCAGTACCCTAGATGATGAGGAACCAGATAAACAAACAAACAGTGATTTGAGAGATAAAAACAAATGTGATCACTCTGATTAAAATCAAATCAGAATTTAATAAATTTCATGTAGTCCTAACTTTATATTAAAAAAAATACATATTTAAATTCAAGATTCTTCTTTCCATTTCCACTGCAAATTGCAAAGCAACATTAAGTTCTGAGGGAATTTTTTCATTCCTAAAACTTCCTTAGCAAAAAGGAGTCACTATGGGTGAGTGTTATTGTTTTTGTGTTAAAAAAGAAGTCCCTAAACAGCCCACTATAACAAACTTTATGCAAACATTACTTATGTAAGAAGTATTAGATTCATTCTTAACTTCTTTTTAACAGAGGAATCATTCCATTTGAGAGCTTTTTCTATTACAGCTTCTGTGTTTAGTAAATCTCAATGCTTAGCTCCAAACTCTAAACTTCATTCTATATTGTAGTTGTTACTTTTTTGTTGTTTTGTTGGTTTTGTTCTTGTTGACGGTTTACAGGCTGGTTCAGCCCAGTTCCGTGACTAGCGGGGCAGAGGGATTTTGCGAATCCGCACCTCTGAAAAAGGGAAACAGGGGATCCCAAAATAATTAAAAACAGTGGCAACAATCTGAGAAGTAACAAACTAATTTACTAAATATAGTATCGGAATGCAAGATAACACACTATTATACGATATAATTAGAACTGAAGCTAACAGATCAAATATGATGAGAGAGAGTCTGAAAGGTGGATAGTCCTCACCATTAACACTGAGGTGAGATGTGCAGTCCGGTTGAGCAGCAGGGAGGAGAGCATCAGAATGCATCAGGTGACCCTGCCAGGTGTTATATCCCCTCTCTGACCACAAGGCCTGCTGGGGTATGTAGTTCTTCTCTTCCAGACAGGTACCTGGAACTTGAGTGTTAACACTTTAAGTCCCAGTGCACTAAATGATGTTATGATGTGGAATGCCAATAACCAAAAATCATAAAACCATGACAGAAATATATTTTAGAGAGTTGATTCCTTTTCTTTTAAAATAACTTATATTCTTACCCAGGAAGTTTGATGCTGAGAAAGACAGTGTTGTAATACTAAATTCTACATAACAATATAATCATCACAGAACACAGATGTTGCATAGCAAAACAGCTTTTTTTTTTTACCTCTCACCAACAAATTTCATTGTCTCAAGTATTGTTTCTGTCCATTGTTGTTGTCATAATGAAATGGAAAAAAAAAAAAAAAAAAAAAAAAAAAAGAGCAGCTTGGATAAGTTACAGATTTGAGAAATGTTCCCGGAGCCATTGTCTATACATTCTCAAGACGTTAATCTTGTTAACTTTGGTGTCCTCATGAAATCATGACAACATTCAGTCATTTCTGATTGCATCAACTTCAAGTGAAAGTACTGCAGGTGAGAGAATTGTTTTGATCTAAATAAAATAGTGGAGTCCATTCTATGGCCAGAACTGTCACAGTTTTATGATTTTTTGGTTATCGGTATTCCACATCATCAGCAGCACTGGGAATTAAACTGTTTCCTGCTTCCATTATTATTACAGTGGGGGTTTTGTCTCTTGTTTTGGACTATAGTGACACAGTCCATAATGAGGAGCAGCAAAAAGAACACATTTATAAGAATGTACAGAGAGTAGCTTTAATTCTACTCCATTTTGTTGACAGCAGAAGTATCTTCTATAAATGTTTATAAATGTTTGTTCTCTAAGCATGGCGAAGTAGTGATGCTTCAATAATCACCAGAACAAATTTTATTTAATTATTTTCTGTTCAAGAACCTACAAAAGACCTGTAGACTATGCTTGAGAAGCAGAGGCATCCAATAGGTAAATATTTATGAAGTAAATGCATGGTTTAAGAGTATGCTTGTATGCCTATACTTATTGCAATTTCTACAAAAATGATGGTTTAGTAAGATTAGACGCTGGCAAGCATAGCTGGAGATAACAGAATGTTCACAGATATGAATAGCATATAATGACATAAAATTATCTAACAGAACTGACTATGGACTTAAAAATTAGCACATACTGTAAATTTTCTAGTAGAGAATAACTGGGGAAAAAATACAACAACTGAAAACAATAGTATTTCCTCTTACATGACTTTAGCAAACTTGTTTCAAAAATGCTGTTAAGATATTGGATTTTCATCTGGAGACACCAGAAATTAGGTATCTACAACATAGCTGTTCGTAGTGCAGTAGGAACTCTGCAATTTTATGTTGAGTTATCAGTTGAACTTTTGTTTAATCCTGCCTTCACATAGCACTGATTATTCACCTTAAATATGTCAATTGATGTTTACAAAGGACCTCGAAGGACTAAGTTGAAGACATCTGTCATTTTGCTAGATGAAGATGGATGAGTTTCACTGAGTATACATACAAAAAAAATCCCTTAAAAATAGAAATGTCCTTGACGAAGAATAAGTTTTTTGGATTTTTTAATATATATAAAACATGCAGTCATGATCCTACAGATCATGATCTGTACAGATTCTGGCTCAATAATATACTTTCAGCCCTGCCCACTTACAGATACACTAGTTCACTTTCAGTTTTAAGAGATATGCTTCAAATTAAAACATGCATTTAAATATACTCTGACTTTACAGGCACATTATTTGGATTTGATTATATTTATTCACAGAAATGCTGCAACAGCTTATCAGATATGAAGTACTCAAATGCAGATCAGAACTCTGAAATTCTTTGTTTTTGATGAGATGGTACATGTTTGATATTCTTATTCCCAAACACTTTGACTTCTGCATAGGTCTTATACAGTATCAATTAACATAAAATAGCATAAATTAGCATAAGAACCTGTTAGATTAAGCAGTAGTAT
>JAOWBP010052582.1:0-12708 GCA_028571105.1 Tragopan temminckii
CATTTACATACACTGCAAACTTAAAAAAAAAAAAAAAAAAAAGAAAAAAAAAAAAAGAAAGAAAGAAAAGGTTACAATTGCTCCCTATAAGGCTAACACTTGTTTATAGCAATGGCCTAATTTCTTAAAGAGATTTAATATAAATGCTGTAGAAGACTTGGTGAGAGTCAAAAGTACAAAAGTATAAGTAGGTAAAGAGAAGAAGAGAAGGCAATATTTATCTTTTTTTTTTTTTTTTTTTTTTTCTTTTAACAATTTTTGAAATTTTTTTTCAATAAGGCCTGCAATTTTGCAATACCCCTGTTTTGTATTTTTATTTTATTTTTTTTTTTTTTTTTTTTTTTTTTCTGTTAACAATGTTAGAATTTTTGTCTCATTCAGGCCTGCAATTTTGCAATCATGCTCTGTTGACAAACCCAAGCTCATTTTACAGTTGCTTCTAGAGGCTCCACTGAAAACTGCACTGTTATGGAAGCTGCTTCCACACGTGTATATACATACACACAGTGTGTAACCCTTTCCCAGCTAATCTGCCGCCAATATTTAAAAACAAGACAAGCATCAGAAGTGAAATATGATTTACATCCACAAATGGAGAACTGGTAGATAGATGTAATGACACATCCAAAACCATACGGCAGACCTGTGGTGGTGTAGTTTGAAAACAAACCATTTGACAGAGGCCTCATCCCCTATCTAAGTAACAAAATCCTCCTGCTCCCTCAACTTGGCCATGCCCTCTCCTTGGTACCAGAGGGATGTGATTGGCTTTCCTATTTTCTTTGAGGGTGCTATCTGTTAGGGCAACTTCTTTCATGGCATTTTAGATAGCTTGCCACTGAGTTCTCACCTCAGCCTTCTAACCTCACTCCTTGAGCAGTGCCAGTCTTCTCGGCTGTACCCATCCTGGCCTCAGATTATCCACAGCTACCTGTAAGGAAGTAGTAACTTTTCTGTTCCTTGATTTCATGATGTCATTCCCTGTTCATGGGAGCTCCCAACCACTGTTTTTAGCTCAAAATTAACACCTTCATCACTGAGACACTTAAAATTACAATGTTTTCTTGTCCCCTGTGTCACCATACTGTGCCCTGCCCCTTCAGCCTTGCTAACAACACTAGATTTGTCTGTCTGTGTGTTTTCTTTATCCACAGTTGTCTTGAGTGTATATATAGGCAGTAGGCTTAGGGTGCATAAATCAGGTGTTGCTGCTGTGAAGAGATTTAAGAGATTTAAGAAAGGAGCAAATCATGGTGCCAGCGCTGCTGCCAGACTTTATAGTCACAGGAGAGAATCAGTTACAATGTGGAAATTACACATTTATAAAGCTGATCTGAATACAGCCTTTCAGACTTTCTCCATCCTTGACTTTATGGATGGATTGTCTGATAAAAACTGACCCACAAGGTCATTTCCTCCTTCATGATCTTCCTCAGGAGCCATTTTTACTGACATACCTGGAGGGAATTAGACATTTTACAATGGGAAGGGCAGAAGGGCTGCTGGTACCAGTGAATTTTCATATGCTGTCTTCATAAATCGTGAGATTTCAAAGCAGGGCATGTCCATAGCTTTGTTGGAAAACAGTGCCTTATGAGTGCTACTGGAATACTATCATTGCCAAAAAATAACTGTGGCAATATTGAAGACTACATTAAAAAAAGGTCCATGTGAGCAATTGCTAAAAAGGTTATTTGTACAAACCTATGCAATCAGATTCAGATTCATAAAGTGAATAGGAGCCTAAGAAGACCTGAGAACGCCTAAATGCATTGGTGTATTTGAACTCATTTTACGTATTTGCACTTGACAGGCATTTCCCTGCTATGTTCAGTGGATCTGAGAACAAATGAATTTAGAAAAATAAATTCAAATAGACTTTTCTGAATCAATGTTGCAATATTTCACATTCTTGATAGCTTGAATTGTAGTGCTGGTGCAATATTCAGTGGCTGTGAATTGATATAGCTCCTCTGAAGCCAATAATACTGTATTAATTCATTTTTCCAAGGGATGTGATTTCTACAGAACAGCTCTGACCATTCTTAATTGTTATTATTGTTTGCACTGTGGTTTTTTGTTTTTTTTTTTTTCTTTTTTTTTTTAAGTAAATGGGGAAAAAAGAGCAGGATTCTGTATTTTTGGACAGAATGAAGAGATTACTTTTGCAAAAAAAATCCGAAGGTATCAGTAATAAAACCAGGAATGTTTACAATCAGTATTTTGTTGGAGAAAGAGCTCAAGAAGAAAGCAGAATCAGAGAAACTGTGAATCTTTTATTTTTTCCTTCTCTAAGAAAGAATGCAGAGATACATAAACAGGTAGGAGATATTTTAAAGTTTGTACAATGTAACCTTATTCGAGCATACTAACACTGCAAATGCACATGTGTCCCAATGATTTTTCTTTGCAGCATCTAAAACCTCATCTGATTGGAAAGAGAATTTCAGAGAAGAGAGAGGGCAAATGTAGAGGGCTTCTTTTTCCAGGACACATCTGCAACTTTGGGAACCGCTCGTGGAAGAATTTTCTGACCTCATTCAGATGTTTCTAGGCCAGAGGTGCAGGGATCAGGGAATCTTGCTGACACCTGGGAATAAATTTACGCTGTGCCTTCAACAGTATCCTGTGAGAATTAATTCCCCAGTCATGTGTGAAAAGGTACTCTTTGTCTCTGCTTTCAAACTGCCATTTGATAATATAATTATCAGTCTACCTACTGTTGTATTGTGAGAAACAGTGAATAAATCATTAGCTGTTCAACACCTCTCCCTTACCCATATTCCCTCTTTGTGTCATCCATTATCTGCCCTATGATCTATTATCTGTCATCTAATCTGTCCACTCTCCTTGTAACAAAACAGTTCCATAAATTGGTTTTCCTTTCTCTGTAACTTGATTTCAGCATATCCTTTAGAGATGGGATGAGGTGAACAATGCATTTACAATGCACAGCAATACTTTACAGTAGCATAATGTCTTTTGATTCTTTTCTCTTCTGTTTTCCCTGTAATTCTTATTAGCCTTGGTTTCTTAGGTAGTTCCTGAGCGTTGACATTGTGTGTTCAAAATGTTCAGAGAATTCTGGAAGACTCCAAATATTTTTCTTACGTAACATCAGTTAATTTACCGCCTACCCGTCTCCATGTAATAGCCAGTACATACATGCATGGCTATACACATATGTGTATATCTTTACTTCCTGTCTCTACATGAGCAAAATGAATCACACTGCAGTTACTAACATGGAATTAAATAGGAAAAATCTCTTAAAATACTTCATAGTCAATATTAGGCTAGTGATTTTGGAATCATTTTGTATCAGCTAAAGTTATCTGTGTCCTTCTTATCTGCTTCTTGCAACATATGTGAATATACCAAGGAGCCCAGCTCCAATTACTTAGTAGTACCATGAACAACAACAGCGTTATACTGTGAAGACTGACAATTCATAGAATCATAGAATCATTGAGGTTGGAAAAGACCAGTAAGATCACCTAGTCCAACCTCCTTTATGGACACTCTTATTTGAAGCAGTGCCTTCTTGTTCTTACGTATGTTAAGAATTATTCCATCCAGAGGCAGTCAACCACATTGATGGTAAGTTTAATGTATGTAAAAAGATCCTCAGTTTTCTGATGCCTGAAGTATTTCACTGTATTTTAATTCCTTTAAAGACATTATCCTGCTTTGGATGCAGTCCTCTGGAAAAAGCACCTTTTCTAATATGATTCTTATTTCTTACCTTTTCACTTTTCACTCCCTTTCTTGCTTTGTGTATAGACTGCTAATGTCCTTTTATAATGATAATGCTGCCATGCACTGCTGCAGTTAGCCTATATAGAAGTCACCTTACTTTTCCACCTTGCTGCAGCATCACAGCTATCTTCAGACCTTTGCTATTTTTCACTGTGAATGTTTGTCCATTAGTTCCAAATGATTTTCAATGTGAGAACAACTATTCCAGCTTCTACCTCATTTCCCCTTCTCTCTCACACACAATCACGCACACAGCCTTGACTCATTAAGGGTGGCTGAAGTAAGTATTTTCCCTATAAGATCAATGAAATAGTGCAACACCCTAGGCTGGATGATATGGACTTTTTTAAGGTCTGATTTTGCAGGAGATGTGGTTTATTTCTCAAAAAAGTGGGAGTGTAATTTGATTTGCTTATGACATCTCAGACAGGACATTCGGAATCTTTTACAGATAGAATACAAGGACAGAGTATAGAGGCTGGGTCAGTTTCACAGCACAAAGTGCAAATAATATATATGGACATATTAATTTTAAGAATAGGTACTGCTCAGTTGGGATGGCAGAGTAGAAGACACATATCATCATATATAGACTGTCAACATGACAGAAAAGACAAAGTTTCTGGAATGCCAGGATGGATGAGGTGAGTTGTCTCCTGCAGAGTGTGGAGGACATACACACTGCTGGCCAGTGGAAGACAGTTTGATCACCCAGGATCGAAAATGATAGCATAGAAGTAGAACGCATGGTTGACAAGGGCTCCTATGATGGTTAGGAAAATTGAGAGTGAATGTCCAGAAGTGCCTGTCTGGATTAATTTGCCTGAATGAGGGTGAGAAGAAACATGGTTTCTCTTGATAAATGCATGAGGAAATGGAGTCTGAACTGCTGAAGGAAGCCCCCTAGTTGATGGGCAGTTGTGCTTTCAGGAACTTCCAAATCCATGGCTTAGCATGAGAGCATGCATAGCATCACCTTTATGCTGTGCTTGCAGTAATACCACCTGCAGATGTAGGATGGTCCTCAGCTCTGAAATGGGGGTCCTCAGATCCAAATCACTGATTGATGTGCTCTGGTCTACACATCAGTAAATTAGAGGCAATGATGCTGATGGCTCCTGTAAAGTAATTTGTGATCCACCAGCAAACAGGGCTAAGTAGCAGCAAAGTGGTATTATTCTCATTCAGCTACTTCAAATGAAAGCAGAATCTGCCTTTCCAGCCATCAGGAGAAACAAGGTGTGTGAGTGGGTAAGAATATGAGCTGAATCACAGTCAAACCATATACACAGCTGTAAGAAAACCCAAGTGTTACTCAGTTTATATAGGGATAATTTTGGTTAAATAGAATATTTACTTCTTAATAATTCACCTTTTTGTTTACCACAAATGATGCTTTGAAATTAATACGTTTCCTGACAGCAGAGACTGTAACTCTGTACTTTTTTTTGCTGACACTTTCATTTGATCATTACCTTTTCCACCATAAACACATGTCCTGAAAGTAGCTGCCTTTTGCTGGCAAGTGAACAGCTCCCTTCATGGTCTGTGCCACATTTATTTTAACTTGATCAGCACTGAGTTTGGCTAAAATTAGATGACTACTACTGAAATCTGAAACTCATTCCAAAGGGTAAAAGTTAGCCATATTGCTGTGCTGACAGCTACATTTTAAAATTTTGAAAGATGAAAGGAAGTCCTAAAATATTAGTATATTCCCCACCAACTCAGGAATGGTAATAAATAAGGGGTGAAAAAATGCAGCAAGCCCCACAAATATTCCTGAAATGGAATTTATGGAACCACTGAACACCCACACATGTATTCCTTCATCTGTGTTGTCAACAGTAACTTTTTTTTAATGGATCTTTCAGGTGTCCATCCTCTCTGACTGTACCTCCATACCCTGCAAGCTTTCCAAATCTGGGAAACAGCAATAGACTGCCATTGAAACTGTTCGTTGGGATTTACCCTGAGGCACAAGGCTGACAGCCTGGGCTGAATGAGATTTATTAAAAACACCCTCAGTAACAGTTCTAGCCCTTTACTATGTACTGGCACTTCATACTATAGAGCTGGTAATAGTGGAAGCCCTTCTTTGGCGAAAAATGTTCCATCCTTACTCTCTTAGAGGATGTTTAAATAAGCAAATAGTACTAAATACCTCTCCTGGACAGAATCGCAGGAATATACAGAAAATATAGTGTTTAGTTAGTCTTTTATGTGCAAAGGCGGGTTGTGTTAAACAGTTTTTTGATAGAAAGGTAGCAATTTTTGCCTGCAGCAGACTTAGTTCTATTTTTAAAGGCAGGTGCCTCCAGATGTAACAAGACATAATTCTCCATTACTTGCACCATTAAATTTCTCAGGTTATTCAGATGTACACTTGACTACTCTGACATATCCTAATAAAAACATAAGACCAAATAGAAGAAGGAAAATGTTATACCAGATGAAAGGGCGATGAGCTTAAGAACTTATTGAGTTAGTTACAGAGCACGGTCAGGTTTACACTTTAAAGTACCAATAGGTTGCTAAGTGTCTGACAGCGCTCAGTCTGGTCTTTAGCTCTTTTTTGCTAGAAGTAGCCCCTGTTGGTAAGTACAAGCATCTGTCTCTATCAGGAGACCACTGAACCAAAGCAACAGAAAACTTCTGCCTTCAGCATGACTTTCACTGTTTCCTTTTCTGCCTGTTTTATCTCAAGGTACTTTCTGCCCAGTCATTAGATAAATCAAATGCAAAGGATGCCATGGACTCTGGTAATACTTACACTTCAGTTGAACTGAGGCAAGCTTTGGGTTAGTATCATTTTGGAAGAGCTCCACTTAAAATGCACATTAATAGAAAACACGAGTAAAAGTAGTCTAAAAGTATGCCAGGAGTAGTTCATACTGCTTGTTTTCTTATAGCATCCATGAAAATAATACAACACTAATTTTTTTAACATAAAATCAAAAGTAACTCTGCACATTCAATGATATTCAAAAATCTAAACTTTGTTACGATGACAGAAATTAAATATACTTTGTTCTTTTGCATGGACTGAAGCTGTAGTTCTTCGTATACAGTTTCAAGTGAGTTAGGAATCTATGTTAAGTCAGTGAGTTCCCTTCTATGGTAAGTGGAGAGGGAAAAGCACTTATAGAGGACAAGTCCTTCCAGATCACATCATCCACGCCTACACTAAACTGAGATAAAAAGTTTATATTATTTACTGACCTTCCACCGTCATTGTCAGTTGTATATTCATTGGACAGTAGGCATCCATACTTTGTAAGCTTTCACCTCAAGGAAGATATTTCTTTAATGAAGGTTCACCAAGAAAGTGTCGGTTTGAAATAAAAGAAATATCTGGTTATGCAAGCCTTGCCACATATGCTGTTTCTTTCCAAAACCGCATGCCATTGTTTACCAGTTACTTCTGGTTTTGTACAATCAGATAACACTTTCTAATACATTGAACAGTACAGAAAAGGAATAAATTATTCGTGGAAGGTAGCATTCCCATCACTGCAGAATGTTTGTTGGGCATAAACTGATCAGTGAGGAGAGGTTTCTGTGTAGCATGGGTGACCTAATGAGGTTCCTTCCAGCTCACTTTCCTGTATTCTCTGGTTCTTGACCCACATCAGCAGTATAATTAATTGAAACATACTGAAAGATGGGAAAAAAGGTTACTGAATGTAAACAAGGAATATTGAGTGAAAAAAACAACATTTTTTAGTGTCCTGCTCACATGCTGCTGACACCCCAGCACTTATGAAGTGCTTATTTCAAGATGTTAGTACTGTATCACTTAACAGCCTGATGCTTCCCAGACTCAGTATTCTTGGTGAGCTGCAGTTTGCAGTTAAGATGTATGATTTCAGAAAGTACTGTAACTGAATTTAGATGCATGTAACTCTTAAATTGCACAGTGCTGTCAAGTACTGATGTTTGTACTCGATAGCTTTAATATTACTATTTATGTCTCAATAAATTATACTTGCAGAAGTAAAAATGGAAAAGCCAGACTGCATTAATATCTACACTAAACATAAATCTCAAAGCATAATGGATATGCATATTAACAGTGTAATTTCAATAACATTAAACATGTCCATGTCTTATGACAGGATCTTCAAAATGCAACGTACAGGTGGTGAAATGAATGGGGTAGAAACGCGCTTCTGCAGAATACCTGCTTTGAAAGAATGATTGAAATCTATGTATTGGATCCCAGATGCTGATTAAAAGTGAGAAATGTAAGATCTTTGATAAAGCAAAGCAAACTAAAACCCATTATTTTTAATATCACATTGAAATGGGCCTTGAATTTGAGGTTTGCAAGTTATTCATATAATCCTCATGGTTTCTGCAGAGTAGCACACCTGCGTTATAACAACTTTTTGCTTGCCGGTCATGCTCCACAACAACTAGAGATGGGAAACATCTCCCTAGAGTAAAAGTCTATCTCTTACATATTTTAAAACCGGCATGCTATAGAAGAACATATTTGGCAAGTCAACCACAAGATGTAGTCTGCATCAAATGCTGTCTACTCAGTCTGCTAAATATGCAATAGATCCTGAAAAGTACTAGAGTTTGTGAAACAACAGCTCCAGTCAACCTTTATCAGCACTCTGGTAGAACAAGCTTTACATTGGGCTTGATGAAAACCATGTTCTTATATACTGTTTACCTAGAAAAGCCACAATGCTTCAGGTTATTTTTCTGAAGCAGCAGGGCACCACATACTGCTCTGAAGAGGGCTGTGTTTTTACAATAGTAAATGTATCTCCAGCTCCTCCTGATGATCTAACTTACAGTACTTTGGTGTTCACTTCATGCATTTGTGCTTAATACAGGTGAGAGGAAACAGAGAAGATCATAAAGCCAACGTATCTTTTGTGTAAGGGTGAGAAGTGCTAAGCTGTTCCAACCATGAACTCCATAGATAGTATAGCTACGTATATGCGAAATTGCAATCTATAAAATGGTTATTTCGTTCAAATCCATTAATGAATTTCTGAGCTTCCATGGGTTTCAGTGTGGTTTTAATTCGAGTAGAACATCTGCAGAGGAGAGAATGACTGTCATCTGAAAAAACATCAGTGCATTAAGGGGACAGATCAACTTTCTCCATGGAGATGCCTGAAGGTAAAGCTCCAGAAAAGTTCACAAGGTTGACCCTGCTGACTCCTTGGTGATCTTTTACATAGATCATAGGAGAGAATAGAGTGGGTGGGGGATGAGGGACTGAGCCTTCCTTAAAGGATGTCTCAGGGGAAAGGGGCATCTCTGCTGCAATGGGGGACCATTCTGCCACCTAGCATCTCTCTACTCCAACCCTTCTCCTCCAGCAGCTGTGGTGTTCCTGCTTCACTGTGTGCAGGGAAAACGAGGCCAGGGAGTGAATGTATATTAATTTCTTTTTGGTATTCAGCCTACAATTTTCTTTAAAAAATTTCATTGCTTTACCTCAGTAATGTTACAGTGTCTCCACAATTAATTGCTCTTTCTCCAGACTGTTTAAAGATGTTTCAAGGTTTCAGCTGTCCTTCTGGCCTTCTGTGAACACCATGTAGAAAATATATGACATCGGAGGAAAAAAAAAAAAAGAAAAAAAAAAAAAGCTCTGAAATCAATGATTGTAAAACCAAAGAGAACAAAGCTTCTCTTTTAACTCCTTTTGACATGATTACAGGAGCAGTTAAACAGAAGTCACCTTCAATATCACAGTATCTTCAGCATGTAGAAGATATTCAAATTCTGAACTGAATGGTATATCCCAGTGGCATAGCATCATGGCAACCCTTCACTAACCAGTACGTGCTTTCACTTTTTGTGAGGACTACATAGCTCAACAAAAAAACCTGTAAGTTCATAAATCTTATTCAGAGACTAAAGAAAGTGGAATTGTTAGGGCATGATGCTACCTAGAGTCTAAACAAAATCTGTGACTAGATTAATGAAGTTCTGGACTTGCCCATAAGTCATAGAATCATAGAATCATAGAATCATAGAATGGCCTGGGTTGAAAAGTACCTCAAAGATCATCTAGTTTCAACGCCCCTGCTATACGCAGGGTTGCCAACCACTAGACCAGTCTGCCCAGATCCACATCTACCCTGGCCTTGAATTTCTCCAGGGATGGGGCATCCACAGCCTCCAAGAGCAACAAAGGACATCCCTTCGAAAAGGCACTCAGTCTTGACAAAGAAAGAATACCTTTTTGTTTAACCATGCCTTTATTTCTTGCAGATTAAACCATTCATATGTTCCACATGTCTTTCTATCCCAGGAAACTTGTATAGGACGATTCAGCCCATTTACTAGCAGAATTTTCCGCTGGCATCGTGTAGCCAGAGTGCTACAGACTGTGTAAGCTACAAGCTGACTTCTGAGTACAGCTTAATATTGATTTTGTGATCATGGAATCTTTCTAGAGCCAGCTAAAATAAATAGGAAGACACCCATTGCCTCCTCTCAGAATTAAATCCCCAACAGATTTGGCTTTACGCTGCCTGAAGGCTGTTGTCTTTTCCTATCAAGTACTCACAACTGAGGTTATCAGCATAACAACAATCTTTTGATATAAAAGACAGACACGGAAAAGAGATTTTCTGAGAAATGTTTCTTATTCTGGGGCTTTTTTCTTCTGCCATGATCTTCAGAGCTCAGAGAGCTCAGGTTAGCTAATCATTCTACAAATGCTGTAAACACTTTCCGGAATACAGGCATTTGAGGAGAGTTGGGGCAAGGTTGAGAAAGGTGCTTGTCTGCAAGAAATGATGAAGTCACAGGGTTAGAGCAGGCTGTGATTGCACCTGGCAGTGACCTCCAGAGAGATTCATCTCCCCCAAGTACACACGGATCAAAGTTTAACATTTCACCTCAGCTGTTTTCTTCTGAGTGAACAGCAATATAAGGGAGTTGGGAAGGAATTCCTCATGGTGTCCCCTTAAGTGTGAAGAATGAGAACACCTAGCCTGCATTTGTCATTTTAGGTCAATTTTGTCACTTTTAAGTTTAAATATTGTTGTAGTAGCATTTACCATCTAGGGTAGACAATTTCAGCTCTTATATATTGACAGTTCAAATAAAATGCTGAACAATCTGCTATGCATTATGGGGAAAAAAGAAGCCTTTCATAAAAATCCTACTTGGGACTTCACCTCCAGATCTCCTTTTCATCTTGTTTTCAGGTATATTAAAGAGGAGAAGTAAAACAGGTAGAACTATTCTGGGTTTCAGACAGTTCTTTCCACCCTCTCCTCAGCTCACTGTTTTGTTGTGGCTTTTTTTTTTTTTTTTTTTGCTTTTCCCTTTTCTCATCTGCACTTACCGTTCCTTGCCAGATTTGAGATCTTGTTATCCCCCTCCTGTCCTAGTCAGCCTCTGAGCAAGAACACAGGACACAGATCAGTGTCTGAATATTTCCCAACAGATCAACAGCTTTGCTGGCTCTCACACATGGAGAAACGTGAATTCCCCAGTGGTTTACTGATGTGATTTTTCACATTTGGATTTCAGGTTTGTTCTTCATCTCAGACCGAATGGTCCCAGTGAGGCTTGCAACTGAGGACAAGCCTATCAGGAGATGAGCAGCAAACCTCTCAGCTTTGTTGGCCCTGAAGGCTTTATTTCTAGGAGTGGGTGATGGTGAGATACCAGCAAAAAGAAATCCATCTCAAACAAAATCCCAGCTCTGGGTTGCAGAAGTTGGAGGGCAGCAGTATGACTTCTGAATGCAGGGAAAGAAGATAGCAGAACAATTGCTTTGTAATGAGCAGAAACTTACAGTCATTAACTGAAAAATAAAAAGGTCGAGAGAACATTCTGTCACGTGTATGTAGTTTGCTTCCTAACTTCTATCAGTCACTTTTCTTCCACAAAGTCATAAATGCTGCCAGACTCTGCAGTCTGGTGGTGTTACAATGGCTATCTTTCTAAAGGACATCTCCCTTTGGAACATTTCTGTGTGGGGCTGCTTTGTCAGGTAAGCATGTTCTGCCTGCCAGTGAGACAGAGCCTCCTTTAGATGTAACATACCCTTAATGAAGCTGTGGGTCTATTCTGCAGGGAAAGCAAATAAACGAACAAAAACCCACAGATGAGTGTCTCCTCAGCTTCTCCCTGTAGGACTATGAAGATTCATTTCAGAAGTACATAAATTCACAAATTGACACTGCTCTCCATCCTGAATTTGGGAGTATATTTTAGCTTTCACTTAACAAATGACTACTCTGCAGGGATTTGCTCAAGCATTAAGAAATGAGTTGTGTCACTTGAGCGTGCATTTTAAATTAAGATGGGGTCACTCTCTTCTGTTGTTGATAATTATCAGTTGCTTGAAATGTATAAAAGAAAAATGCTGCCAGCTAGACAGGCTTAAGATTCTTTGTGATGGAAACTGGACAAAGCTTATAACTGGCTAGGCTACAAAGTTCAACACTTGCTCTAGATTTGTGATGCCCTATAGGTGTATTTTATACTTTTTTTTTATACTTTACTTCCTATAAAGAGAAATCTGGCAAACCTTTCACGGAGGCATTTATCCTTGCTATTTCGTATTAATTCAGTTGTTCACTCTGATAGTTTCTTTTTAAAAAATATTTGAAAAACTTCCACTTCTCATTCCAGAAACACTGGTGACTTCTCATCATTGCATTTGTACTCCATCAAGCATTTGTGCAGCTAAACATGCTCTGGTGTGGCAGAACTCTCCATCTAATGTTTATCTTATCCTTTACATTCAGAAATCAACCCCTTTATTGCCCTTTCAATGTATTCTATTTTGTATTAGAAATACATTATCAGGTGGATGTTAGGAACAATTTCGTCTCAGGAAGAGCAGTGAGGCAGTGGCACAGGCTGCCCATGGAGGTGGTGGGGTCACCGTCCCTGGAGGAGTTCAAGAACCGTGTGGCACTGAGGGACATGGGCAGTGGGCATGGTGTGATG
>JAOWBP010052583.1:0-12708 GCA_028571105.1 Tragopan temminckii
CTGAACTGTTTTTAAAGGATGCTCTGTTACAGCACTATTGAAATTGTCTTCTTAACCGAGGAAGTCCAAAACTGACAGATTTTTTTCCCTCACACATTTTAGTCCAAGCTGTCAAAATCTGATACTTGGCATTAATTTGAAATAATTTTCACCATAGTGTTTTTCAAATGCAAATAAAATCACCTTTTAATATGTCATGGCAAATCACTCAATTTTCATTCATTGGCTTTCTTTTTTCTTTTTTAATTATTAAAATTAAAATAGACCGAAGAGCAAAAGATCTGCAAGTGTGAGATCAGAATGGAACATGACAAAACAGGAGAGCCAATACTTCCGTTTCCTGATCATTGAAAAAAAAATGATAGATAACAGAATGCTAGTGAGTTATTGAAGAAATTGGGCTGCTTTCAAAGCCAGAATAGACGAGTAGGACTTTGAAGTAGTTCTTAAAAGCGAGACAGAAATAGAAAATACAGGGTACCTGTTCAACTGCTAATTCCAACTCAAAAATACTTGTTAAAAGTTCGGAGAACAAAAAGATCTTTCAGTCTTTTATTATGATCATCCTTGCCATCAGTTTTGTTTGCTTTTCCCCTTTAGTTACTTTATCTGGTTTTAAACTTTCTTAAAACAAAGTACTTGGAAAAATGAAAGCAAATACAATATTAGTTCAGTAAATCTGCAACATTTTTCTTTTTGTTTTGTTTATTCTATGTTAAGTATGGTTTGTTTGTTTTACTAGTAGCTGTAGTAGAGTTGTGATGATGCTTCCAAGCTTACGTGTGTTGCTGCTTCAAAGAAATTAAAGAAAAACAAAATTGGAAGAGTTGATGCAACAACTCAGTGTATTGTACTTAATGTGGCTGTGTTTTGATAGTGGGGGGCTGCAGGTGCGACTCTATGAGCAGAGCCCAGCACTGCCCTGTATCAGATCAGAGTTGCCTGCAGCTGTTCCAGAATAGACCAGCTGCTGCCAGAGCAGAACCCTGAACAATGCTGATTGTGCTCAAGGAGAGCAAATTTAGGGAAAACTGAGAGAATCAAGGAGAAACAGTTCTTTAGGCATAAAGATCAGTGCAGGAAGAGCTCCAGGCAGCACAGCCTGCACAGCTTGAGCACAGCTCCCTGCTGCTCAAGAGAGGCCCATGGAGGAGCAGGCAATCCCCGTGCAGCCCATGGGCACCCCACAGAGCAGATCTCTCTGCGCTGCCATGGAGGAGCTGTGGTGTGGCTGTGGATGAAGCTTGTAGGAGGCATAGCCCACAGATATTGCTGTAGAAGCAGCCCAGGCCGGAGCTGTTGTTCACTGGGACCTGTGGGAATTAGTGCTGTGTGAGCTGCAGTCTGTGGGAAGGCTGTTTGAGATCAGTTTGGGAAGGACGTCAGCCATGGGAGGGACCCACGAGGAGCAGAGGCAGTGAGTGAAGGAGTGACTTCTCTGCCTTTCTTCATTCCTCTGAGCTGTTTGAGGAGAGGAGGCAGGAGAAAATGGATGGGGATAATGTGTTTTTAGTTTGCTTTTAGTTCTCACTGCTCTGATCTGTTAGTAAAAGGCAGAAGTTATATTAATCTCCCTACTTTGAGTTTGTTTTGTTCGTGATGGTAATTGGTGAATGATCTCCCTGTCCTTGTCTCAACTCATGAATCATTTTTCATCCTATTTTCTCTTCCTCATCCCTTAAGGGGTGGGTGAGAGAACAGTGTGGAATCTGGTTTGCCATTAGTGTGAAACAGCCAATAAAGGGGTATATTTTCAAGTTCATTGTGTGCAGTTCATATGATACTGCATCTGACACTTCAGAAGTCCAGAAGAAATCCAGGACTTAAATATTCCCTCATTGTTTGAAAGTGATGTTTATTTAACAGTCTGCTATTCCTAGTTGGCTTATTTAGATAATAGGAAAAAAAAAAGCTAATTTTGAGGGGACTGAGATAAGCAGTAAATGGAAAGCATGTATGTGCATGCTAGTGCTTTCACAATTAAAAGTGAAAATAACATATCAATGCATTTTTTAACAATTGAATAAGATTTAAATTATTTGAATCTCAGAGATGTAAATAAACTGTTCTTTGAAACAGCTGTGGTTTGAATAATTTGGCTACCAGAGTTATAATGCTGATTTCAGAAGTAGAATGGAATAGGCTACAGGTTCAGTAACTGCAGTTAAAAATAGCTTCAGGAGAACTAAAATACTGACAAGTTTTCCTGTCTGAAAGTTGATCTCTTCTAGGAAAGAATATTTTATTTAGAATCTGAATGCTTTAAAAAGAAGTCATGAATGTGTGGAGGGAGATTAAAACTAGGATGTGTAGTATGTGGGTGTTGTGGTTTCATAACTTGCGCTGATAAACAGCTGAGGCATCTGTTGACATCAGCAGGATCTGGAAGGATTTGTTATCTGTTAAGTTTCCTGCAGGTATGTTTTTCTTTCTCGTGCATCTGTGAGAGAAGGATTGTCATCAGGGTATGCGCTCATCTTCATATTTAGGTCAGTGAGATTCAAAGGGAAAAAGGGTCATTAATTTTCTAGTTCTTGGCAGTGCAAGCTTGAATTTCCCCTTTCCTGTCAGAACGAAGGAGTTATCAGCATTTTTCTTTTCCCTTCACAGTAGGAACATTCTCTTTCTTCCAGCTTCCCTGATTAGCAAAGTAGTAAGGAAAAGCTTCAGTTGTACTTCTCAATTCAGACAAAGGTACTCTAGCAAGACACAAATGTGTTGCAAAGAGGCAAGCTGATCAAAAAAAGAAAGCATGGGAAGTGAAAGTGTCCCATTTGCAGGTGCTATGTAGGTCATGGCAAATCTGCTGCAGCACTTCTCATTGGCTTTTATTACACAGATCTTAATGAATGGAAAGGAAGAAGTATCCAAGCCTTTTTTTTTTTTTTTTTTTTTTTTAAACAGTTTAACATGTAAGTTTTCATTTTGGTTCATTTCTCATCCAAGCAGAGAAGATCAGCTTGTTTCAACACCTTTTTTCAGCTTAGATAATACCTCAAATTTGTATTTACAACATTATTAGCTACATGTGCATGTGTGAACTTGGAAGTGTTGGTGTGTGGAGGATTATTACTATTCTTCTAATGCATTCTTCTAATGATTGGATTTTAGACTGGGTTGGATTTTGTATGGAGCCGGGTAATATACGTTTGCTTAAGCATCTATCAATATAAAAATCTTAAAAATGTTCTCTGCATCTCATTTAAAATGAGAAGCAAGGTTAGATTGTTATTCTCTGTTGCCATCTAGTGGCTGTTAGAGCAATTGCAACCTGCTCAGCCTTCCCATGTCGTGAGAAGGAAGCAAGTAGGGAGAATAAGTCCTTTGCGGTGTGCGTGTGTGTGTATGTGTGTGTATATGTATTCTGACCAATAAGAAATGTCAGTACAATTAAGCTATTTTAACATTTCAGGTGTTTTTTTGAAATATTCTGCTACAGAGACTGAATAGCACTGCTACTGAAACTTGTTACCCTTTCAGGTCTGAAGGAAAACTCTCTTCTCAGAGGCCTTTTACACTGAATGCCCAGTATTATTTCATCGTTCTACATTTGATATGTCTCTCATAGTCTGTAGTGATGACACTTATACTTCCAAGTAGGCAGTATCTGATGTGCGCCAAAGCCCAATTTTGTCCCATTGCAGAGAAGGCTTGACAAATGTGAGGGCTGTGCATTCACCAACGGCATGAAGTTGAACAAGAACAAATTATATGCTTGGGGTGGAAAAATCCAGTCCAAAGAATCCACTTTTTAATTGTTCTTTTACTAGCATTTTCATTGGTAGCTATTGAGGAAACAGTTATCTTCCTGTCTTTTCTATATACAACTGTAAACCTAGGAACATTCTTGGATGGAAAAGCTTTGAACGATTTTTAACTTTTAAGAAGTTTCATGTACCAGTGATCATAAAAATACCCCCGCCTAATCATGCTGATATTCAGATTTACTGCTAGGTTAAAAGATTCATGCCATGAACCCCCTTCCAAAACTCAGTTTTCTGCACTGTGGACTTCCCATTCAACATTTCATGCTTTCATTTTAAATTATCTTTGTAAGAATAAAGCTTATGCTTCTTTATTTCTCAACGTGATTTAAAGAGCTGTGGTAGAAAAGAAGAAAATCATAAGGTGTTTGTAATTGTCTATCTATCTGTCTGTGAAAGTCTAGACCCAAAAAGCAGTCTGATTTAGGTCTTGTTGTCCTGCCTCAATCAAAATGGCAGTTCATTTTATAATTACCACATTCTTTTAGTCAAGGCTAGTGGGGAAAAAACTAACATTTCTGGAAAGTTGCATGTCGTCTCATGACATGACGTGACTCAAACATGCCATGTCTGTTAACCCACATCTTAGTAAACTGAATAATCTATCAGTTTGTAAATCTATGAAAAACTGAACAGTATAAAGGTGCCCTGTTGGCATACATAGCATCTGTGAGACACTAACTTTGTGTAGCTCAACCCATTCAATTTTGATGACTTGTGGTTATCTCTCTATAATTTAGCCCGCTCACTCTTATATATATTTTTTTCATGATTCTCATTTGCCTTATTTTGCAGTCAATCACTTTGGAAATACATATATACTACTGAATTATAGTATTAATTCTTGAAATAATTACTACTGAATTACAGTGGTAAGAATATTGTACAAAATACTTTGTGCCAGAAAGATTATATGATTTAATAGGAAGTCATACTTAAGTGCTAAAACTTTTTCATCGTTTTTGTTATACAAGGTCAAGCTGTGGCTTTTAGAGGGCTGTTTTATGGAGGTGATTTGTCTGTAGGGACTTGAATGACAAAACCATAGAGCTGATAGTGGACTTGTTACTCTCAGGAATATTACTGTTCATTTAACAAGCAATTCAAAGAATATTAGTGGTTATTTTATGCTCTAGAACTAACAGTGATGATGTTTTGGTTTTAAAGGAGAAGCCAAGTAAGTACAATAGAGGACATGCATTTGAATAACTTGTACGTTTTTAGATACCAGAAAATCACATCATGAAACAATTACACTAGTGTAGAAGTTAACAACTTTAGTTCCAGGATTCATCTTAATTAATCTTAAACTGGAGACTAAAATAAATTCCTTCTAATTCTTTTTTAGAACCAAAACAAGAAAATACTTCCCACAATTTTTCCCACAACTTTCCACAAGAAAATTACGTAGTGACTGAGAATGTTACTTTTATTGACATTACTGCATTGTATTTTTTCATGTGAAACCATGGTCAGATTCCCCTCATCCCCTCAGAGAACCACTCTTTCACCTGTTACCTATATTCTCTGGACACACCTCTCAAACATCCATGGTAGAAGATTCTTTATAGGTCTGTGTGTTCAGATTCCTAAACAACTTCAAAGTTCCTAAAATTCAGCATGCAGTTTTTATTTTCTACTGCTGTTGCCAGGTCTGCTTGCTGTATGACACTCCAGATGTAAGATTGCATGTGACTTTTCATGTATTCCCTATCATCACACTATTACAGCTTGCAGAAATTTGCTGCTGTGGAAAGTGAGATCTAGCCACTGTCAGATGATCTTCCTTGAAAGTACTTTTCATTCCTTACCATTTTAGTTCTATATAAATTACCTGTTTACTTTGTACTTTTAAATTACTTTGTTGGACTTGATAAATTTACATTGTCCTCTTATATTGAAGCTAATGACTACTGAGACTAGGTGGTAAAATCTGATTCACAAAGTTTTGAATCCCATTTGTTTCCTGGTTCTTCAGGTAATAGTGTTCACTTTATGTTATCTTTGCAGACTCTTGATGTATTTAGGATCGAAATTATCTTTAGATAATTTAAGTTGAATGAAATATCAGTGTAAATTTAGCTCATCTTTATTTTTTTAGCTATAACAGTTATACATTTCATTCATCTGTGACTGTTCTAAAACTTCATATTCATTCCTTAGATAACATGAGCTCAAATCAGAATATTTATCTAGTATTGCTCTGGATACCAATTCTTTGGAGATACTGGAGAAAGGGAGCAAATGGCTTTTTACATCAATAGTTCACATATTTGACAAGAGATAAAGAAGAAAGAATAGTAGTGAAGTCTCAGAAACTTCACAGAGGGCCTTCAAGCATGCCTTTCCAAAAAAAGCTTCAGTACATCTCGTTTCTAGAGACTCAGTAAAGGGAAGCTGTCTTTGCAGTGTTGCTAAATGAAGAAAACAGGTATAAATAATAAAGTGTGCATGTGAGGAGAACATGTACTGGAGGACATGAGCCTAAAATGATTGTAAGGCATTTCATTAAATGATCTGTTCTGTTATAACAAGGACAAAATACTGTTAGTGTTTGCACAAACGTTTGAAGACCAACTCCTGTGGGGACTGCAGTACACACAAGATTATATTGATCTGGCAATAAATACCAAGAAGAGATGGGGATAATTCTATATCTATGTCTGCTCATTGTAGACTGAAGACATGTTGATAAACAAGCAAAATAATGTGAAAATTATATATTTAAGTTCTTAAGGCTAAGTGTAAGGCATTCTTGGTAACATCTAGTGTTATCTCTTCAACAAAGTACATGATCCTTTTATTTATGGGATGTTAAACATAATCATGAAATTATGGAAGAAAAGAATTTTCCTTTATATGTTGCTCCTGGAATGACTCCACAGCGGTGCTGAGGAAGAGGGACATGAGTAGAGTAAGAGTAGAGTAAATTTTAAATAAATTTCTAACTTTAGGCAGTTTTATCTATCCTAAGCTAGTTTTCTCACATTTTACATGTGCTTTCTCTAATTTTTTATGCCTTCTACATATGACAATTCTTTAGAATTCCCATCTGAGAATGGAATCATGCTCAGAAAGAGAATGTCAAACTGCCACTTACTGACTAAAAGAAGTTCTGCAAGTAGATTATTCAGCCAGTGCAGCAAGATCTGTGGTAAAGACCCCTTATGGCTTTAGGCCTTTTGTAATGGTAAAGAGAGACAGGCTATAACTCAAAATCCGTGCTTAGACTCAAGTATTTGGTGGTACAGGTGGCACATCCTGTTCCTTAGGGAAGAAACCTCCTCTTGCTCCCTCAGCTAAGTAAGTATCTGTATTTTTCAGTGTCCTAAGGCTGCAATGAGGTTTGATTGTCAGATGAACCAGAGCATACGTTGCATATTTAATGTTAAGAGATTGAATATATTCTATTTCTTCTAGCATCTCTGCTGCATTTTACAGCATAGTATTATTATTACAGTATTGAAATTTTTGTAAATGCATGCATTAATTCTTATCTGTACACGAACCAGAAATCACTCTTCAGTGTTTAAAAGACAAATCAGGTGAGTTTTAAATTTCAAAACAACACCTTCTTAGAATGACATTTATTAACAATATATATAGCTAATGATTAGTTCTTGCTTATTACCTACTGTTCTGACTCCACGGAGAATACAATTACTCATTTAAAATTTTGCCTGCAGTTACCTGTGAGTATTCTGTACCAGGGAGCTGATGTCAGAAAAATACAACTGATAACCTTAGTGCTTGCTTCTTAGCTGCAGAGGTCAAAGTAATGAGGCTTGAACTCCTTCCTCAGAGAAAGAACTGCAGTGCGTCTTTCCATTTTCACTCTTATCTTCCTTGGTTTCCTCCCCAGAGGAAAAGAGGGGGAATTCATCTGCATCTGACATAGTTCCTCCAAATTTTTTGGACCAAGAGTCATTCAAGTCACTTTTCTTGCTTGCTCTGCAGGGTCATCGTAGTTGTACCAGACAATGTTGAAAGATTATTTTGGTTTTTCCATGCGTTTCCTCCATTTTTCCTTGGTTTTCATCTTACTGATCTTACAATGAATATGCTTTCCTGTGCCCTGTTTTGACAGCTCTACTGTAAGACTGCCTCTCTGTGGTTGCCTATTATTAGTGCTTAGTGGCATTACAGTGTTACTGAAAGCTTAAGTACAGTCATTCCCAATGCGTGTGTTTGTGCCTTGGTTCAAGAGAAGCGATGATTAAATCATATTGAATCTGCTTGTGCTTCATAGGTGCACAATGCTTAGCCAAGAAACTACCTACTATAGACTTGGGATAGAAAATCATGATTAACTAATTACAGAAAGTTACATTAGAAATGAGTGAGCTGACAGACCTAATTAATTTCCATTGTCCTCGACTCAGACAGGAAAGGTGAGGAGGAGTAGGAGTTGGTATAAGTACTGTGGTCCAGACTTAGTCCTCATTCTGCTGAGGGTCTCTAAGCTTGACTCTAAAGAAACTGGAGTAGAACAACACCCGTCCATATTTTAAAATAAATAATAAAAAATAAAAAACAAATAGACCCATGGGGAAAAAAATGATACAACTGTTATATAATTAACTATATGATGAAAAATAGATACAGGACTTCATAAATTCTGGCCAGTCTAATGAGAAGAACTGCATGTAGGATTTGCTTGTATCTCTGCATTGATCTAAAAATTACAATAAACTGCAGTAGTCTTTCCTCAGCTATTCAGTTTTATCCTATCATATATTTTAATTAATACTGATTGAAATCTTCAAGCTATCTGAAAATTAATTACATCAAAAATGAATTCTTTAAGAAAAGAGAACCACTGTAAATGAAGATTTAGGGCAATCACTTACATTCAAATTCTGTTCACCTCAAGCTAGAGTTCTTTTTTTTTTAAAACATATTTTATTTTCTGCTGCCCAAGTCTTAAATTAATATTATAAATACACGTCAATTACACATCTTTCTGTGCGTTCTGATAAAGTGATTCTGAATCAAAGTTATTTCATCACTATTGTAACTATGTATGTGATGCTGTTTATTCAGTAGTCTTTGACACCAACACTCCTGATTTCAACTGCAACAAGCTGAAGTGACTGCACTTCTATTCCAGTGTCTGGAGAGCTTTTAAAAAGGAAAGCCTTTCCTACCTTTTTTCTTTAAAGCAGAACAAGTAGGGATGTCAGATGCTTTTATAAAAAAAAGTTCAGAAGATAAAGACAGTATGTTTAGACTACATGGCATATTCTGTGTGTTAAATGCATTCTGGGAGAAAAATAGCCAAAGTCATACCAAAATAGAATGAAGAGTTAGTGTTCTGTATTTGGAAGTTTTAATTGTTTCTTAAATTTCTCCCAACTTGGGATGGGAGATCATCTTCAGTTAACTTTCTGTCCTGCAGATTTCCACATATTGCCTGTATTCAAGGAAACACTGAAACCCTTTGGGAGTGATGGGTGGATACTCTACATACTCTACAAAAGTATAAGCTTTTCATATGAGAGCCCAAGTAAAATCTATTATTACTTCATCGAAGTGTAATAATCTTAAAACTAAATGCAGAAAGCTTTTTTTTAAAAAAAAAAAAAATAAAAAAATCCTCAGAAGTAATTTTGAACATCTTTGGCAGGCATAATAAATTGGCATATCTTGTTGCAAGACAGGTGAAATGGCTGCTCCCTGAGGGGTTCTGATCACCTTGGCTCAATCCAAGCTACACTGGATTTTCAATGTTTCTGCACATAGAGTCATGGATGTGCTGCAGTGCATACCAGAAGGGACAGGAAGATGATGAGAAGGGGAAAATATGAGGGCATACATTAGTCTCATCTTCTCCAGGTCTGTTGTTCATTACCTGCTAGATATGAGAAGTTGGCTTTGAAAGGTTCTCATTACATTCCTTTGCCTTCTTGTTGATATGCTTTTGCTATATTATTCTATGTGCGTGCAGTACTTCTGGGTTTGATCTATCATTAGCAACGCTGAGAACTCAGGATTTTCTGAGCACTATTTGTCATTTCAAGTAAGCATTAATGCTTTGTGTTGACAGATAGCAATGACTGTGATGTTTTCTTGATATCCTAGTAGAGAAAGTATATTGCTTAATAGCGTGTCTTGTAGGTGGTAAATTAAATGTCAGTGTATTCACAAAGCTTCTTCAGAAGCTTGAATTCCACAGGGAGCTCTTAAGACACTATTCCATATTAAGACACAATATTCCATATTGTCTCTTGTTTAAAAAGAACATCATTTTAGAGTAATTAATTTTGTATTTTGTGGAGTATTAATTTTGTATTAATTCATTTAAATAAACATTTTTAATCAGATAAAAGACAAAACAACAATAATAAGCAGTGGTCTGAATCTGTAGCCCTCATGAAATTGTTTGGGTGCCAGTTGACTACCTTTGGCAAATAGGCCTCTGCAATAAAAATATCTGTTTCTGAAATGAACTACTTGATCTCTGAAACAAAACTCCAGAAGGCTTTGGTAGCAAATCAAGGCAGCTGAATACCTCTTCTGTCCTTGCATCACTGTAATTCCTTTCTGTCCCTCTCAATATTATCTGTGAAATAGAGAGAGAAAACTGATTACTGCATCAGTGACCATCATTTTATTTGATAAGGTGAAATAAAAGACTTTTGAGAGTAAAGGACGAGGCAAATAAATTGAGGAGAAAAGCAGTATCAGCATCTTGAAGAGCAAGCATAAAGTTAACATAGAGATTTGGAAGTAAGAAAATTTGAAGAACAGTACTGATTGTGTAATGAAAAATGGAGAGGCCAGCTGCCTGCTTCTGGTTCTTCGATCACTGCAGAAAGTTTTCTTACAATGCATCTTTCTTCTGCTTCTTAGTGCCACTGTTTTCCTTTGTGAAAGGATGAAAATTTAGTAATTTGGGGAAAATACCAGCTTTCTTAAGAATAAAATCTAATATATCTTAATGAACTTGTCTGTTATACTTAATTTCACAGACAAATCAGTGTAACTGCTTTCAGTGTGAGTCACAAATTGAATCTTTCATGACATCATAGAATTCACAGTGCGTTACATGGGAATTCTAAACTGAGATTGAAATTGTCAAGATTACTTAAAGCTGGTCATAGTTTCAACATGCACTTGTTTGATTAAAGGTTTGCCTTGTTCTGAATGTTACAAAAATCCAAAATGCTTGCTTAGGAGTGCAAAAGTTTTAGCATTTGGAGGTTTTTTTTTGTTTTTTGTTTTTTTTTTTAATCTGCATTGGATGCTTACTTTGCAGTGTAGTCTTGGGATTGCACTTCATGAGGAGTATTTGCAAGACCTTTGGTTACTGATGAAGGGAAATTTCTAGAAATATTTAAAGAATAAATGCATAATTGGTGTTAGAGCTAGACTTTTGAAAGCAAGAAGCACTCTGCTTTAACTTCAGAGTCAAAAAAAAAAAACAACGCCTGTATGATGCTTATAGAAGAGAGAAGAGGCCCTCTGAAATTCACTTTCTTGTATTTTTTGTATTAAAATACTGTACTGCTATGCATCAATTTTCAGTCTAAAAACTGTTTATAAAATGGATTTCATGAATAGTGCTTGAAGCATTTACATTTAGTTTCATTTCTGCTAGGAACTATGCGGCAGAAAGAGAACGTACTGGCAAGGAGGAAGGGCAGTTATGGTTTCTGCTGGTCTCAAGATAACAGCAGCCTTCCTAACCCTTGGTTGGGCACAAAAGCTTGGAGGAATACGAAAGTCTTTCTTATCTCTTTGTACCAGGAAACATTTCCTTTTACGTGTGAAAAAAGAAGCAATGATTTACAGATGAATCTCTTTCAAATTGGTACTGGTAATCTATTGTCCTAAAAAAAAAACCTACAGCAGCATTTAAGTTGTGTTCTTTCTCAGGGTACCCTCAATATAAGAATAAGAACCTACCATGAGCATAATATAAGAATCAAAAAGGTATGTTAAAATGTAGGGTTTTTTTTGTTTGTTTGTTTGTTTGTTTGTTTTTTACGTATGTATTTACACATCGTGTGATTGCTTGTAGAGACAAAAAGCAAAAGAAGAACGAATAGCAGTGCACAAATCTAAGAGAGTAAAGATACTGCTACTAAAGGAAATGTGGCATTTTAAAACCAATCTGATTGAAGAAGCCTCTTGGATTTAATGAAAAAAATGTTTTAAACATATAAGGGTGAAAGAGAACTGCTTTACTGGTCCCACTTTTAGGAATGATAATATCCACAAAAAAAAATTTTAAAAAATCCACACTCTGTAAGTAAGTTCTACACTTCAAAATTTGCTAATGCCATGATCATTGCTGTTTATTGTAATCACCAAGAAGATTGTGTTATTGCAACTCAAATACATCTCTATTCAGACTGTCTCTTTGGCACTGTTTAACCCCAAAAGAGGCTTTCTCCTTCCCGTTTAACTAATACATCAGAATCTGGGGCAATCTTTATTTTAACTTACAAAGGAAGGAAAACTTCACTACTGTATTCCTGCATGCATGCTTAGGAGTACTCTTCATGATGAACCTTCTATATTTTCATTGTGATCTGCTGTTCTCTGTCCACCATAGACAATAACAAAACATCAGCAATAGAATTCAGAATTGATAGGGCTTTTGAGAGGGGACAATGCCAGGAGAATGACGGACAAAAGCTAAAGCTGTGTATGTGTGTATTTACTTTGTTTCATTCAATGGTAGTCTTTCTTTCAATGGCATTAAGACTTCAGAGGCCAAACTGAAGTGGTATTGCTGAAGAGATAGCGGTCTCTTACAGAGTAAAGGCTGTTGCACTTGTGTTTGGGAAGCAGTTTGTTCCTACAGCCTTTTTAGGAGCCTTCTGGAAATTCTTGAGTGATACAGAGACTGTCACATGGCTTCTTGGCTCAGCTACTCCTGTGGCTTCAGGAAAAAGAAGCAGGAAAAATAGATAATTTCTAGATAGCCTTAGTACCA
>JAOWBP010052584.1:0-11080 GCA_028571105.1 Tragopan temminckii
TTGTGGATGCCCCATCCCTGGAGGCATTCAAGGCCAGGCTGGATGTGGCTCTGGGCAGCCTGGTCTGGTGGTTGGTGGTCCTGCACAAAGCAGGGGGGTTGAAACTAGATGATCATTGTGGTCCTTTTCAACCCAGGCATTTCTATGATTCTATGAATTGAAAGCAACCTCAGTATAGAGCCAGAGCCTTTGTAAATCTCTTAACTACTTATTAATAGATTTCCATACTTATATTCCTGATCCAGAGCTTATAATAGCCAAAATTTCCATTTCCAATTTCAAAGCATTCAAAAGCAAGCCTAAATACATAGGTTACTCTCAGCAAAGGTTGTAAGCACATCTCTGACTTAAGTGAAGAAAGTAGCCCCACTATATTCAAAAGCATTACTGAAAAACTTCAAGTGTGGCTTGTGTTTACACGCCTGACTGAATAAGGTTATCATTCCTAATTATGATCCTGATTATGTTCCTGAACTGAAGTCAGCAGGAATAAGAGTACAGCAGCATGTCTCAGGAGGGTCACAGTGATACAAGAATTAAATCAATACTGTGCAGCTCCACTCAAACAAAATCACTGGATTTAACACTAGCAGAGACTGGGAGCGTCTAGTGGTAAATCAGATGCGGAGTCTGTTACATGGTTTTGACACAACCTTCGGTTTTATCAGAAATCCAAACACAAAACTTAGCACTCCAAAACATCACTGGGTTTCAGACACTTCCTGAAGGGCTTTGCGTACCGAAATCAATGAATGGCTTGCAATGAACTGACCTATAAGTGTAGTTTTTCATCTGTGACAAATAAAATATTGATAATGGTCTTCATTTTGCTTAACTCTTTCCCACTTTTTCAAAACATCATGTGTAATAGACCACAGCAGAATGGAAATTACTTATAAAAATGTGAGATGGGTTGGCAGTGTTTCACAGAAAGCAACAATGATTTTTATTTCCCTAAGAGACACGCCATATACCAAGAAATGCAGCAATATATATCGCAAGAGGCTGCAGCAGTGATTGGTCCAGCACAGGGATTACTGGATGAGCTGTATCAATTTACAACCATAACGTACATAATTAGGTTCTTCATTTAGGGATTCGTTATTGCCTTCTGAGTATATGAGCCTTGTCTAGCCATGGAATTCTCCTACCTGAATGGTCCCCAATGACACTGTGGCTTTAGAAAAGGAGGCTCTTGGAGCAATGCTGAGATTTTCAAAGGTATCTTGGGACCTACCAGGAATCCAAGTGCCACTGGCTGATCATAAACTTTGGCCCAACCCCAAAATAATCTAACCCTTAAGCTTTCAAAATTTTCTCACAAACAGCTGTACGCATATGTTAAAGCACCTTCTCCAGGCTCCATGGGCTTCACTGCTATGCAGTTTAATCGAGTTCTGTTGATTTCTGCTGCTGAGCATGACAACACCACAGCACCTTTGTGGACCTTTTCCTTAAAGATCAGTCCAATGCTATTTGGGAGATAAAGAGTTAAAGCCTAGTTTCTTTAGCATCATTTCCATTTGATTTAGAACTTCATCTATGAGATGAAGGAAAACTGATGTTTCTTAATACAAAAATAACAACAATTCTATGAAAATTTATCACACAAAATATTAGGAAGCATACTTTGGATTGTTTAGTCCACCTAAAACACAAGATGAATGCAGAAACACATCAAGAAACTGGGGCAAAACACAGAGACAGGTCTGTAACCATAGTTCCATATGAATCAGATAGCAGGACTGGGACAGTGCCACAGCACAGGTTCCTAAGGGTGGTGTTTGGAAGTCAACAAGATACATCTAACATACCATAACAGAATCATAGAATGGCTTAGATTGGAAGGGATCTCAAAGATGATCAAATTCTAAACCCCTGCCATGGGCAGGACTGCTACCCACCAGCACAGGCTGCCCAGTGTTCCATCCAGCCTGGCCATGAACACCTCCAGGGATGGAGCACCCACAGCTTTTCCGGGCAAACTGTTCCAGCACCTCACCACCCTCTGAGTCAAAAAAATTATTCCTAACATCTAATCTAAATTTCTCATATTTTCATTTAAAGCCATTCCACCTTGTCCCATCACTGTTAGACTATATAAAAAGTCAGTCCCCCTCCTGCTTATAAGCTCCCTTTAAGTACTGGATGTCTGCAATGAGGTCTCCCCAGAGCTTTCTCTTTGCCAGGCTGAACAAGCCCAACTACCTCAACCATTTATCATAGGAAAGGTGCTCCAACCCTTGGATCATCTTTGTGGCCCTCCTCTGGACCCGCATATTCAAATTAACAAAATGGTGTTTCTCATTGTGAGTTACTGGGCTTTCTGGCAATATTATTCAGTAATCTACATCTCTTGTTTTTTCATATGAACTCAGCTGAGAAGGCAATTGGGAAATTAGGATAAAATAAATAAACATGTTATAAAACACATCCTGATCAATTTTAAATGCATTCTTTTTGCCTCTCCTTAACACAATATAATGAAGTTTCATTGCTGTCTCTCCACAATATAAAAGGAATCAAGAGACATGAAGGAGCATATGTAAAGCGGACAATTACTGAAGAGCTGGCATGTTCTGAGCCACTATTCATTCATCTGCATGCATCTTTTTCCTTTCTCTCTCCTTTCTTTTTTTTTTTGGAATTGGCTTTCAAAACGTTTCCATGGAAAATGGAGAGGAAGGCAGCTATCAAGAGCAACAGCAGAGCCTCCCTAGTAATGTGCTTTCTGGACCCTCCTTTCTCCCTCTTTTCTTTCCTCCTTATTTTAAAACCGCCTGGGCTTAAGTTGAACAGTTTGCACCAGCATATGGCAAAGGTTGGGGTCAGACAGATAAAATGTTTCATTGCACTGAAGAATGGTTAACAACACGTGAATGTAAATTCTAACACATCGTAAAACTGTTGCAGAGCAGGCTGAAAGAGGGCTTTCGTTATGGCAGGAAATCTGCTTTCCAGCTCCACCCCATCCCTTCCAGTTCATTTCAGGTATTGTGGAGCGTACAGAGACTTCTGAGCCCTCCCCTGGCAATCCGTGCCCTGCTCCTCAGCAGATTTCTAATGACTTTCCAATGAGACAGAGGAGGTTTGGTTTCCCAGTGCTGTGAAGGATTCCAGACCGTGGACCCTTGCAGGCAGCAGGTCTGTTGCCTCTGTTCCCTCCTCTCTCCAGTCCCACCTCCAGGTCAGCGGATCAATCTAGCCCCCCAGTAATAATAATAATATTTAAAAAGTCGTAAATGTCCAGGCTTGTATGAAATCTGTAGCCTTGCTGGTGGCAGGCCCACCCTACTGGGCCACCATTTCCTCAAGCCTGAGCCCAGCACCTGCTGATGGGGAGACAGGACAGAGCACCCAGACGGGGATAGGTGCATGGCAGCCCTGCAAGCCCCCTGCAGGCCCCCAGCTCTCCCCAGCACCTGTCACTGTGCCATTCAGCAGCAGGCCGTGAAATGGCCCTTTCCCATCACCATGAATAACCATACATGGCAGGGAGGGGGAAAGAGGGGGAGGACAACAGGCCCCAGCCCCCCACGGCTGCAACTGGGCTTTGTGTCCACTGACACCCGTGTTCTTGAGCTCAGGGCCTGTGGCCTGGCCCAAGCTTGGCCTCACCACAATGTGTGGGGAGCAACCCGCTCCTCTCAGGCATCTGTGGGTGCACAGAGGCCCTGGGATGCATCTGGCCCCAATCTCCATCAGCCTTTCACGAGCCAGCCCTGAAAACCACTTCTAGCCTCTAGTTACAGAGACCACACTCGCCACATCAGTTTTCCTCAGTTAAAGCGAAAACAAGACAAAGGAGCAACACAACGTTCCTCCCAACTCTTGATGTTACTGCCTTTTTTCTTGCTTGCATTTATGTTCTTCCTTCCCCCTCCTCCTCCCCTTTCCCATTCCCACATTTTGTCACCATTGTTATAATAAATACAAAGGTTCTGCGCGTAAGAAGAGACTACAAAAACATAAATGAATAAATAAATACTTAAATATCGAGTGACATGTTTGTGTCAGGCATTAGTGCCGGCTCTGGGTTGATGTTTTCGTTTATCATTTGCTCTAAGTTCCTGCAGCTGAAGAAGATAAACCCCAGCTATTTAAGGAAAATATGTATAAATCATAACAAAGTACCCAGTTAAAAAGGAAGCTTTTTTTTTTAACTCCTCTAGAGATAAACTGCAGAAGTGTGGTGCTCAATTGTATGCCTGAGTGCATGCTAGATTATATGTATTGCAGCAATATTCTGGTAATCTCCTGCTGGGATTTTTTTGGTTTGTTTGTGACACCAACACAAATAAATACTAATGCATGCTCCCAGACTCTGGTCACCTTAACCTCCCAGGCTTCTTAGAAGCCATGACTTGAGTTCGACTTTGGTTCTGCTCTGAAGCAAAAGTGATTAATGCTCTTTTTAAATCTGGGAAGAAGTTAAAAGTGTGAGGGGCATCAAGTTCAATTATGAAATATGAAATGCTGAGAGGGTCAAGTCTACTCAAGCCCCACAGTGGAAGAAACACTCCCAGGAGACTTTGATTCCGGGTCGGATGACTGATCGTCATGTCCTCAGAAAGAATTAAATTTTATTACTGGCTTTTTGGCAGCATTTAGAGCTTAACGTGGCTAGAATTAAAGAGCACTTAGTCTGATAATTCTTTTCTTCCCCTTTTGTTCAAAAGCCACTCCATCTTTTCACTGGAGGTGCCTGTTAGAGAAATGCAGGTGGCAAGTTATCTCTGGAGGGGTTGTACTGCCAGGATGCTATTCACAGACCATATTTGCATAATCTCTTGTCTCCCCTTAAATCTTCTGTTTTATTCTCCTTCCCTTATTCCTCCCCCAAGAAACTCTCACTGCAGTCTGACTCGGGTTGTTTTTCCCTTCCACGTGCCTCAGTAACACTGATTGTTTTTATCAAGGGGCTGCAAAGCAGTGATCAGTCACACCTTCTTTCCCTACAGAGAGGCTACGAACCCTGCAAAATGTTTTTACTTTTAACATCTGCCAAGACTTTTAACATCACTATGCAAGGAAAGCCCCAAAGACAAATCCAGAAGTGAGCATATTAATAATCGTTGGCAACTGGGATCCTGCAGCGAACCAGCACTTTACCTTTTGGTGCTGTTTGCCCTTCCTTAAAGTTCTTCCTTGCCCTACATTACTAAAAGACTTCTCCTGGCTAAGACAAAACTAACTGGTGTCACTGAGAAGCCTGGCAGTAAATCTTAAAATGTTCACTGTGCTGGGAACCTAAGAGGAAAATCAGTAGAAGGATCAAAGCTGTCCAGAGGGAATTCACGTGTCCAATGCACATGGAAGGATTTACTTGGGAAGGAAAGTTATGCTCTAAGATGATTTCTTTTTAGTTTAAATATGCATAATTGTATTTGCTTTGTGGCTGCCTTAGCTAAGTAAGACAAATACACCTGAAAATCAGAAAAAGAAGAGAGGAAGCAAGGAGACGAGAGGGCGGAATACCGTCAAGGGGGTGGCCACTAATGCGTAAGATTCATCATTTTCCCCTGTCTGGGGTCTAATTCAGCTGCCTGAACAGAAGCACCTTGTGCCTAAGATGCACTTGTGCCTGCTGAGCTGGCATTCTGCAGCTCCTATGTCACATCTGTCTCATCTCTGCAGATTTCTTACTAGCCCTAGGGCTTCTCTTATGGCACAAGACTCTCTTCCTTAGCCAACTGAATCAAGCCCCTGTTGCCCACGCAATTAATTAACTCAGAGTAGGATTAGATTCCAGTGCTAATATCTAAATTGAGATGTCTTAAAAGTAGGTGTCTACTGACTTACTGGAGATCAACAAAATACCTACTTCTGGCTGAGCTGAATTTACTCCATGGGTTATAATGAGATATATTATCTCTTCCAAAGTTAAATGTCTACAGCCTCGACCTGGGACCTCAGACAGCCTAGACCTGGGACCTCAGAGAAACTGGACTAAACCTCTAAATTCACCGACTTTGGTCCTTTTCTACCACAGTCATGTTTTCTTTCTCTGTAACCTTTCATCTCTGAAGCGGTGAATCTTTATGTACTCCAATAGGAAGATGACTGCAGAACGTCACTGCTGTGATCATTAGGGACATTCCCATAACTCTAAAACTTAATATATCCATAGTGAGCCTATACCCATGTGGTCTTTATGTCAACATCAGCCTTTACATGAAAAGTCCATTTTTCCATGCTGGTGTTTAACCTTCTGCTGCACAGAAAACATTCTCTGATGCACAGAGAACAGAGAACCTTCAGTTTGTGTTGGAGCTAAACAAGACAGGATCTTCTGTTTTTGTTTTTTTTTTCTCTCACATCTTCCCTTTCCCCAGCCATCCTTGCCAGAGTCTCTGTCTGCTCCCAGTCAGAAGTAACACGTGGTGCTGCAGATGAGGTCTCACAGGATTCTTGTACAAAGTGTCAATGCTTTGCTGTCTCAGCACCAACAACGTATAAAGCAAATATAAAATACAAGGATAGTTTAATCCAAGGAGGAAATGAATAAGAAATGACACTGTGGAAAAATATACAACAGCAAACAATATAGGGAAATATAAATTGTGCATCCTTCACCATCACAAAAACAGGCACTGCGTATCAGAAGACAACTGCCAAAGATGTCTCTGAGGACAGCAGTTTACTGATTCTTATAAGATCTAAAACTGCCTGAAAAATGACAGCTTCTCCAATTACAATAGGTAGAATTTGGAAAGAGGGAGAAAATCATTCTTTGTTTGGGACACAGGCTTCAAATTTACTGATAAGGATAGAAATAGGAATTTCTCTTATGAGCAAACGTTGTTTTACTCAGCAACCCCCAGCATCAGGTAGCACCAACAACACTGCTACTAGCCACTGAGAAACAAGGGCTGTGGGTGTAACCAGGCTGCTGTCTTGCACTGCAAACTCCTGCTTATGATTCTGCATATCTTGTAAAAACTCTGGTGCTTCTATGAGCCACCCACAATGGCCCCTGGAATTACAAATTTCACTTATTTTTCCCTGTTTTGGTCAGATTTTGAACCTCTCTCAGGTGCTTCAGAGTTAGGTTGTAGATTATTGTATCACCTAGACTTCAAAGCTTGAATTTGAGGTTCAAACTTGTGCTTCCTTACATCAGCCTAGAGCAGGCTTGAACTGCCTCAACTGTATACCATGTTAAAGGAAAATGGGATGGAAGCAAACTAAAACTAAAGACAGCAAACTAATTCTAAGCAAGGCAGCTACGGTGCCCACAGCATAGTGAGGTGTGCACAACTCTGTGCCCATGCCTTTGGGAGAAATCTTTAATGCTTGAAGGAGAAAAAAGGCAGCAAGGAGGTGACTTCAACCTGCAAGCATGGAATGCAAAGCTGCAGTTCAAAAAAGCTACAAATAAGAGGGAAAAAATAGTTTGCACTAGGCAAACTCTCCAATTAAGTTTCTTTTTAAGGCTTTTATAGCAGCCAGTTAGAATGTACTTAAAATAGAAGGATAAATCCATCAAAACTACAACAATCATAGTTTAACCTGACAAAACTCTCCCCTATTGACTTCACTTTTGGGATGAACATTAACTATGCCTTTGTCAGAGAAGCAGCATTGTCACTGCACAAAGAAATGGCACTCCCTTTTCACAAAGCTTGCAACTGTACTGTATGTGGGATCCTCATTTTCCTTGAAAAACACTCTTAACGGAACAGAAGAAGCAAAATGATTGGAAAACATTGCCATTTTCTTAGCTGTTTCCTACTGAATTCCTAACACTGAAAATTCCAACCTCTGTTTCCAAACACGCTCAAGCTGATGAACATATCAAATTCCACATATATATATACATATCTTGCCACTGCTTAGTAAGAATCTGGCTTAGACAAAGCAGAATATATTTGGCATCATTGTTGCTTTCCATGACAGTTTCAAAAAGATGCCAGGATGCCAGAACCTCATATTCTCCTATATCGTGTTTTTTATTTCACGTGTTTTCTTCTAAGAAATGACAGGAGAAAAATTGAATTTAATCTCAGTGCTCCCACATAGCACTCCTGTGAGTAAACCTGATGTTATTCAAGATATTTTCAAGCAAGAATTATTGAGTTTCCTTCTTCAGGAGAAAAGGAGGAGGTTTTTATTAAGCTTCTGTGCAAATAGAAGAAGATTAATATGTTAAAATGCAGATTTTTTTAAATTTTATTTTGACATTCAAAGGGTTCTATTCCGCTATCTGGAAAAGCAAAGGGTGAGTAAGTGCCATGTTGCTGGTAACAACATTTTCTGCCCTATAGGCAATAAGGAAGACAGAGGATTGCTAGCCATACCACGCCAATGAGAATTCAGTTCCTCTGAGTACATTGTGACTTTTAACAAAAAAACGCCACAACCAGGATGAGTTTTCCATATAGAATACAGTCTAGCACTCAGAAATCACATTTGCAATGATGTATTGAGATTGAAATCAAGTGCAGTGGGATTTTTGGAAGGAATAGATCAAAACCCCAAGCTTCTCACCAAAACGTGGTAAAAACAGTTATATTATGTGAGTATGCCATTATCCTGTAAAAATTAAATAAAATAATAACATAAAATCTATAAGAAGCTACATAGCTACCAGCACAAATAAATAAACCTCCTAGATTTTATTATCCCTACACAAATTGTTCACCTATTAGGCTTCTGTTCTGTTATGCGTCCAGCAGACTCTTCTGGATTAATTTCACCCCTCAGCATCATTTCCTAACTACCCTTGCCCCACTCTGCGTAAATGAAACTGTCCTTGAGACGTGTTCATATTCATGGATGACAGCATATTGATTCTGCATAACTTAAACAGTTGAGTCTCCTAATGCAACCCATTTACAGAAATTATGTGAAAATTTGCAGTAAGCTTGGCATGAGATCGCTCTTTCCTTTTTTTGGCGCAGTCTCTGAGAATTATGTGATGAGAACATCTCCATTGTCTTCTTCCCATCTCCCTCCCCCCGCCCAGAACATTTCTGCTCTGAAAGTTCAGGGGCAGGCAAAAGTGAGTAGCAAATTCTATTGCAGAGAGCGATAGCGTTCACCTGCATTCATATAATTCACCCAGCAGTATTTCCACCCTGTAAGGGATGCAGGATTGGATTGCAGATATTAACGTATGTCCTTTAGAGATGAAAACAAAACTTTCAAAACTAATTTATTAAGATCATGTAAAGAAATAAACAGGCATGCATCTTTTCTTGGCAGAAAAAAAGAGCGGTTTTGATTTACAGGCAGAGGTGATGCAATTGTACGTATAGTTTATGTTTATTCCACTGGCCTATGTCCCATCACTGTATGACCTTATTGGCATCACTAACTCATAAATATTTTCATTTACTTGAGAGGAAGGGATAATTAAAGCCATAGTTTGGGAATCAGGAGATACGAAACTAGTTCCCGGCTCAGACACAGGCTTCCTTGGTAATAACTGGAAAGCCAATTAATCTCTCCTATGTCCAATTCCTCCTCTCTAAGGTGAGAAAAATAAAGTGCCCCTTCTCCATTCCTTGTCTCCTCTATAAAGATAGTTACTTGCTGCAGGGTGCCTCATCAACTGGGTGTCAGCCTTTAGTATTACAGTGACAGAATGAATCCAGTACCAGTATATCCAGTGTTTACTTGGTCTATGGGCATAAAGTACACTGGGCTCGGTATAGTGTGCTCACATGTATCAATCAGCCTAAGATGGGATAAATAAACTCCAGCTTACCACAAGTGACTTTATCAGGGTGCCCGAACAGTTCTTCCTTGTCTCTCTTTTCCCACTGGCCACCATATGTAACAAATGTTTTATGTCTTCTCCATGATCAAAGAGGGAAAACGTCTCCTTACAGGTTTCTGCACGCTTTTTACCCTTCCTTCCAGAGCTGAGCAGTCGTTCCTGCATGCGCACTGCTCTAAGATCAGCTGGCGCATTCCCATCAACAAGTGGCACTCCAAATGCATACACAGCACAGACCTGAGTGATACATATCTTATTTATGTTTACTGTCATTTACACATCTGCTAAGTGCTCAGCAGAAGTGGCAGGGCTTACTTCCCTCGGCTGTCATCCAGGAAATCAATAGAGCCCTCATGTGAATACAAGCTTATCTATGTAAGTGAAGACTACACAGCCATACACATATATATCTTAGGAGATTAACTGTCCAGAAAAAAAAAAAAAGAGAAAGGGGAAAAAAAAAAAAGAGTAGAATTTTTCCTAGTAAACATGGCTGGATTCATTTTGCACTCTGTAATTACTCACTGTTTGTCATTAAATGGGTACAGCAGCATTTGTCCTTTCCCTTTGTTAGGTTCGGTTGTACTCTCCGACTAACAGAAATCAATAATCCAGTTTATGGTAAGCACAGAAAATGTGTTCATTTGGAGTATGAGGAAACTGTGATTTTCTGAGACTTGCCCAAACTACCTTTATTGACACGATCTTGAAAGTTAGCCAGAAATTCTGCTGGAGTTTTAACAAAAACACTGTTCATTATCTATGTTACAACTGTTCCTTGAGATACTGCCAGTCATCAGGGATATGTTATTCTGAGCATCTCAATAACCCAGCAAAGGCACAGCCTGTATCTTGAACATTTAAATCAGAGAAGGACAAAGACGTACCAAACAACCAGAAAGAATAAGTGAACAGACTCTTCAGGCAGTATCATTCTGAAGTTTCATAACACTGATAAAAAAAGCAATGTAGTATCACCAAGCACTGTAATGCAATAAAACCATGACATATTGCTGGAATTGGCAAGATAAGAGAGTTTGAGGAAAGAAGTGCTACGAGCTGAACAATCCTGTCCATGGATCGGATCTTGCTGGCCAAGGGAGGGAAAGACCTGTGCCTAGTACACACTGCATGGTGATACAGCTCACAACACTAAGTAGCATCGAGGGAGCTTCCCCCTTCCCCCTGGGATTATACAATCCTGTTCCAATGGTATCCTGTACACATGCACAGAAACCCAGGATAAAGGGAATCACAGAATCACAGAATGACCCAGGTTGGAAGGGACCCCAACGATCATGAATCTCCAATCCCCCCACCAAAGGCAGGGCCACCAACCTCCACATTTAATACTAG
>JAOWBP010052585.1:1325-12703 GCA_028571105.1 Tragopan temminckii
TCCCTAAATGGGAGAGGCTAATGAGTTTTAATACCTCAGAAGGTTAGCTCCTTCTGTAAAAGGGATGCTTCTTTCAGCACCAAATCATCTTGTTTGCAGGCTGGTTTCTTCTATGCATGTATGTCCTGACCAAAAAACATTTGATTAAGGCTGCTTTATCATTCAAGAAATTACAGAATCACAGAAATCACAGAAACACCAAGGTTGGAAAAGACCCACAAGATCATCCAGTCCAACCATTCACCTATCACCAATGGTTCTCACTAAACCATATCCCTCAACACAAAACCCAAACGTTCCTTGAACACCTCCAGGGTCGGTGACTCCACCACCTCCATGGGCAGCCCATTCCAGTGCCCGACCACTCTACATGGTGTACCGCAAGTTTACTCCATCGACAAGGACAGGGAAAGAGAACAAACGTGAGCCAGAAGCCATGATTTGGGCTCAGGTGCTGGCATTCTGAAACATTACAGTTCTCATGTGCTCAGAGTAGGGTGCTAAAACACAACAAAAGCAGCCGAGGAGCCATGAAGAGATCAGCTGGGTGCCGCTCCACACTGAAACTAAGAATAATATTTCAGGTTTCAACATACAGCTTGGGGTTTTACCTGAGCATTGCTATGTTTGCCCACAGTCCAGGTTTGCAAATCTCACATTAATATCCAGCTCAGTTAAAATTCTGCTGTAAATTCTTCCAATAAACCTCACTACGCAAGGGAGCACTGGAGACAGGCAATGCCAGGGGACCTCTCCTAATTCTCACCAAGCATTTAAAGCCTGGCAGTGCCCAGCCATCCTCTGGCCACAGGACGATAATGTCCTACAGCAAGTCCCCAACCTGCAGAGCTGTTCTTCCTCATCCTCAGCCAATGCCTTCATAGAAAGGCAAGAGGAATCGTCGCACCCTCATAACCTTCCTGGGGAGGGAAGCTGGGATGTGACACGAAGAAAATGGGGACCTTGAGGGAGAATGTGACATTCCCTTCAAGGATCCTCACACTCTGGAACATTGGCTTTGGGGTCCAGACACTTTATGGCTGCTGATGGAGCCCAGGAGTCACCAAGAGCCCTACAAAGGGCACTGGAACTCTCCTTGGCCAGACAGGGCTGAGCGAACCTTGTCTGTCCAAAGCATACAAGCCCTGACACTGCCCCAGTGTCTCCATTTGGCTCTGTGGTGAGGACAGATGAGGGACAGGGCATCCCAATAGATTCTGGGAAGCATAGGATGCTCACAAGACTTGCAAAGGACCACATCTGGCAGCAACAAGCTGCAGAGGAGCAACGTGGCACAGCTGGCAGATGCTCACCTCAAGGCCACAATGCCTTCCCCTGGGGATGAGGCTACAAACTGGGTGCCAGCCCCATCCCAGCACGGCCCTCACAGGACAAAACAGAAGTTGTGGTAGAGAAAGCCAAAAAGAGAAGTCTCACAAGTGAGATTTATTGCTGGGCTAATGATATCCTTCCCTTCCCAATGACCTCAGCGAAGAAAGAAAGAGCTGAGTGGCTTTATCTTTATTCAGCACCGTGGTCCTTCTGGGACACTTGACCATGATTGCATCGTTTGCAGTGTCAGACTTGATAACACGCTGGCCGTGTCTCTGCACAGCACAGAACTCCCCCGGCAGCCAGGCTGGTTAATGGGAACCGACGGGTCCTGCGGCCGCCTGCGTGTTCCCTTGCTTCCTGCTGCAGCACATTAACACAACAAATTAACATTGTAATTGCCTTTTAACTATTTATCGCTGTGGAAAAGAGAGAGAGAGAGAAAAAAAAAAAAAAAAAAAGACGACCACAGGCAGGGACCCAGGCAGGCAGGTCTCCATCTGCACCTTCCTGCATTTCTATTTATAGCTGGCCATTAAGTTATGCTAATAAACAGCCAACCATAGGATATGGCAAACCCCTTGCTTAGGGACAGGAGAACAGCGGGGCAAATATATTCAGTGTGCTTAACTCACGGAAACAGGGCATGTCTGCTGCCAAAACCACAGGGATCAAGCAGCAACCTCTGTGGCTTTCGGTTAGGTCCACTGCAGCGTCATCGCAGGAGTACATTTGGCAAATAATCCCAGAGAATAAATAAAAGGATAAAGAAAACACGGCAAATTCAAGTCTGATGACTCAGATTTAATCAGTTACTTTGGGAAAGGACAATTCACAGCAGTTCATAAAGCTATTTGTGTGGAGAGTCCTTTATCCAAATAGCAGCAGAACGCATCTGCCTCCGATTCGCCAGAGCAATTGCATCAAGAACAGCATTTACTGTCATTCTCCCTGGCATGCAGTTGGCTGTTACGCCATTTTCACATGTATGCAGCAGTTTCTAAAGGGAGTTGGAATCAAGTCCTCACATAACCTATATATTTGATCAGATTATCCAATTAAATAATACTGCCTTAAATGGAAAGTCTGCTATTCCCCCAAGCTTTGCTGGGCTTTCATTGCATGTTCTTCTGCTTGAAATGCCTGAGCAGCACTGCAGCTATTTTTAGACACTGAGATGTTTGTAAAGCACCCACCACTCTGATTTCTAGACACCAATACCACACGTTCCTCATCAAATTACAGCAGCCAGAAGCGTGACGTTAATCTATCAAGCTACAGGGGCAGATAAAAGCAACGACTGCAGCTTTGTCTCCTGGCTGTGAGCAAGCACGGGAGGAAGAAGCGCTTGTTTGTCATGTAGGGAACACCACAGGGCACTGAGCCGCTGCCCCAAAGCATGGCCAAATGCACCCGGGTGAGGAGAGGCTGCGGGATGGGTTATCCTCTGTTGTCCCTGCAACTCCATTTCCAGCTGTCCCCAAATTATGCTGTGCCACAGGTTTGGCTTTGGTCCCTCCTCACCGTGAGACCAACACCAGAGCCAAATCGACCCTTCATGGGGCTCCAGCTCCTCCTGGGTAGGGATGCTGCAGGCTTAAGTCTTTCCAGCAAGGAAATGCAAGCAGGGCAAGGTCTGTTATCAATGCTAATCTTATCAAGTGCTGGAATTGGACAGTCTGGGAGGAGCTCACAGGTGGAAGGTTGCTGCAGAGCTCTGCCATGGGGAGCAGGTCTTGCAGTGGCAAACCCTGTGAGGGCTAAAATGCCTCCGGTCATCTCATCCCATGGTCCCCTCTCTTGATAGACACACTGCTTTGTTATTGATTTATGGCTTAATCCATTGTCTCCAAATTAGTTACTTAGCAGTGATCTAACAGGTCACAAACATGACCAGGAAAATGGCTCGGAGGTGTTCCAGCATTGCGGTCTCTGGAGCAGCTGAGGTGCAAGGCACTGGTTCAGCACTGTGCTTGAGGGAACACAAACACCGTGTTACAACAGTGTTTGCCCAAGGGCAAAATCAGAGAATAAGAAGAAATTCAATCAGGACCACGCACTGAGCAGCCCAGGTCAAGGCTATGCTTGTGTCCTGAGATAGGACCCTGCAGCGGAGCTCCCCTGGTGCTCAGGGCTCTCCCACCACACCCAGGTTTGGTCTGGAAGCATTGGCAACAGCCCCAGAATGCTTCATTCAGGCACCAGTGTCGGCAGATCGATCCCAACCCAGGCAGTCACCTCTACAAGCCACCACAGAGCAGAACCAATGATCCCTTTGATATCCACTGTCATTAAAAAGCAATCTAAAATTAATCCAGTAATTAAAATATCTATTCAGTTTCTCTGCCCTTCCTATGGCCACACAGCCCTAGTAAAATAAGCAGGAGGCATCCCCTTGCGCAACATCACATGGGCAGTCCCTAGCCTACAAAACTTCCTCTTGAGGGCAACTGAGTGGAAAAGGGGAATATTTTGCAGTCACTGAAGTTTCATTTTGTTTTGCACTGGATGAGCTACCATCTCCAAAGCTCCCAGTGTGTGGAGGAGTGATAATGCAGAGCCATGCAATGCAGCCGCAGCTGGAGCAACCAGGATGCTGCTGGAGGGGGTGGGCTCGGCCCCCTGCCAGCCCACTCTGCTGTCTGAAGAACAGCAGAGCTAATAACCTCAATTACACCCCAGCCTCTCCGGGGGTAGGCGACGATGCCTTTGTTTATCTGAATCCTGATGTGAAAGCAAAGATTTTTTTCTGTCTGCGGGGGCTTATGTTGTACAGACACCAGAGAAATGAGCAGCCTGTGGAACAGAAAGGAAGGTCAGCTGTGTTTTCTTCCAAAATTCACCTTAGACGTTGGCAGCTTTGACATATCCTAAGTTCTGATCCCTTTGGGACCCTGACTTTTAATTTGGCAGCCAGAAGGCAGTCACTGCCCACGTTTCAGCCTCAGCTCCTGGACCAGAACTTGGGGAAACCTTAAAAATTGGTGTGAGGACTCCAAGAGGCTTGGAGCTGTTCTGTGATACCATGTGGGGCCCGATTACCTATATATTTATTTTGTGAATGTGTCAGGTGGCCAGGTGTGCCCAGAAGGAATAGGAAAGAAGACAGATGTTACTGCCAAGATACAACCCAACAGAGCTGCCTTTCAGCAGATACATGAGACTGAAACAATGTTGGATCTTTTGTAATTTTCCTCCTTAGCTACAAATCTAAAATCACACAGAGATGTGATCGGAAACATTCCCAAAAACACGAGGGAAACTCAGAAGGATTGGGTAGAGAAACTGCTGCGTTTATCACCACACAAATGTCTGCAACACAGAGCATTCAGCATCCACATAGGGTTGAGAAAATCACAGCAGATGTAGAAGCAAGGTTTGCCACAAGGAAAAATTAACAACAGAAGACTTCACAGAAGGCAACCATTGCTACAAAAGCCTCTGCTGTATCTAAGAACCGTCCCTGCTGACAACACAAGCAAACCCCTCTCCCTCATGGCTCCCTCCGTGGGTCAGTGGGCACAGGGCCCTGCAGGCCTGGCCAGGCCGTGGGACCCCACAGAAGGATGCAGCTGCAAGGTGACAGCTGGCTTTACTGCAGCTTCACTTCTTTTTAAGACACAAAGCAACACAGAGTGCTATTTCAGTCCCAGGTTCACTCAGTACACCCAAGCAGAGCTGCCACCCAGCAAACCCATGCCTTCAGGCTGCGTTTGTGTAAATTGCATTGTGGCTGAGTGTATGTAATTGATGTTAAATTTCTGCAATTCCCCTACAAAGCAGAGGCCATCAGTCAACACTGGTGGCCGCCTCATGAGTCAAGTACATGCCCTACAAACACATGCAAGAATCCATTTGTTCACCTGCAGTGGTATAAACCCAAAGGGACATCTAACAACCCCTGCTCCCTCTGGAGACACAGGTGTTTTCTCCTGGTGTAACACTAAAAGTGCACAAAGCAGCTTCTTTTTGACAGCCCAAAGTTTGATGGAACACGTTACCAGGGCGGGGGGGATCACACTCACATTTGGACTAAAACCTCACAGCAAGGAGCAACGTGGGGTCACAGTGTCTGAGCGTTCATCTCTGGAAAACAGAGCCTAACAAGCCACACAGCAGTGCAGGTCAGACACCCCCGCCCCAGGCTGAGGGTCACATTTTCGCCTGGCTAAGAGAGCTTTGCAATTTAACGTTTGCCTGATTTCACACATGACCGGCTCTTGAAAAAAAATATTACAGCAGAACAACTGTGAAAAGAGAAGTATGGTGCCTCTGGCCTTGACTGCTTGCATTGAGAAGACCCAACAGGAGGCGGCTGGGCTTCAGCACAATCACCTCACCCTCACTATGGACACACTGCCACAGAGACATGTTTCGTTAGCCACAAAAATTTCATAGGAACCAGGCATAGGGGACCCATAAGCCAGAGGAGATGCCACTGCCTCGTCTTTCTGTGGGGTAGCCATTGCTGCACTGCATCTGTGCTGTGCACCTCAGCCTGGCCCTTCTGAATTCCAAGTATTCTTCCTCCTTTAAGGACATTAAAAACTGCACAGAGCTTAGAGCTAGCAGTTCACCCTGTCCACATCATCCAGTTTTTCAGTAAAATCACAGTAACCTCACACAAATGCTTGTGTTCATCAGCCAAATGCTGTCTTGACATCTCCTCCAGTCCAGGACCCAGTCTCCTCCTGTTCCCCATGCCATTCTTGCCACATTTTGGCACTGTGATGACAGCTGTGACATTAGTGGCCCAGATAAAGGCAGTCAGAGCAGCAGAAGAAATAGGAGAGGCCACAGAAAAATGAAAAAAACACAGCAGTGACCAGGGCAGGTTGGAGAAGCACCAGTGCTATGGTGTGGGTATACCTGGCCTTGATGACAGGAGGCTGAATGGACAGCTGCATGCCCCATAACACTGAATTTAAGTAATTCTATGATTAAAAATAAGGTGCAGCTAAGCAGCTGTGTAGCCACACAATGAGCACATTCGACAACACTGCGCATTTTAAGCTTGGGGAAATTATAGACAGTAGAGGATGCTTTCCCCCACCCCATCCCCATAATATGAAAAGGAAAGAAACTGGGGAGACAGCATGGATGCTGCTGATGTTTCTGGGAGACCTCGAGGCTGGGAGCTGAGGAGTGGTTGGCAGCGTGCTGTGTGTGCTGGGGAGATAAGGCAGGAGCAGAACCCTGCAGGCAGCTGATAGCACAATTCCCAGCTCAAGGCTCGCAGGGCTGAGGATGAGGAGCAAGGAAAGATCTCCCAGAGAGAACAGTTTGTGATGCTCAGTGGTTCTGAAATCTGTGAAAAGCGCCCTGAGCCTACTAAATAAATCTCATCACCAAGATCATCTCATCCCTACAGACAATTATTTTGCTCTGAATGGAGAGAAGCATCCCCCAATTTTAAGCCCAGATCAATATGAATTATAATTTAGTTTGTAATTAAGCTATTGCTTACAACCCTAACTGTTTAAAAGCCCTTAAGTTTGTTCTTGAGAGTATCATCAATTTTGCACTGCCTCACCCTACATTATCGATAGCAGGACATGGATTTCATAAAAATCAATGATTAGTTTTAAAACAAAACAGCACTCATGAACTGGCTGAAGGTTTACATGGAACAGTAGGTGATGCATGGGACCTATACAGATTAGATTGTTAGCCACTTAAAAGAAAGATCACTTTAGTGTGAAATTTTGCAGTAAAATTAAGTATCACTTAAATTAAGTATCACCAGCTCAGGCTGGTGATTTCCAGGTAGCTTTCTTCAGAGGGCATTGTACAGAGTTATTGTATGTTATTCCAGTCTAGAAAATCCAACCAAATGTAATGCCCCTTCGTATAATGCCCTCACACACTCTTCTGCAAGAGATCTTATAAACTGTTCAGACCAAAATACACCAAAGTAATATTTTCATCCTATTCTACAGTGTTATCAGAGATGCTCAGAGGGAGGGAGATACTTTCAGACTTGCAATAACATTTATAATCAGAAACAAAACTCAGCCCTTGCCACTTGCCCATCCCAGCCCAAGGCTGTCCTGCTCCGCACACCAGTGTTGCTGGGCATGCAGTCATTCTCAGCTCTGCTTCCTTCCCTTTCCTTTGCCTTGGCATTTCTGAGTTTTTCCACGGGAAGCCACAACTCAAACCACTCATGTCCTAGTCCTGCAGGGCCTCCAACTCTGCACTGCTGACACTGAGAACATGGGGAGCTGGGGAAAGGCTTTGGCCAGCACGAGGAATAACACTTCTCCCCTGCATCAGCAAGTTCACCTCCTGCTCAGCATCCACAAAAGGGACAGAGATGGAACCCAGCCAGCCTCTTGGTCCTGCAAAGCATTCCAAACCCTCAACTGTCAATAAAATCAGGGAACAGAGTCCCCAAGCCTGAGCAGGGCCACTTTCCCCCACCAGCTGGGCAGCGGAGGGGCTTTGCGTTGCAGAATGAGCACAGGCTCATTTCATGTAATAGCCCTGTGATTTAGATATCAAGCCCAGGCCAGTGAGGGCTCCGGAGCAGTAATCACTGCGTTTTCAGCCTAGCACAGAAACCCTCCTATAATTCCCTCTTCCTAGCACATTATCTTTAATCATAGGCATAATAGAGATTCAATTCGAGCCCTCGGCTGCATTTTGTTCCTTATTATTCACAGTGCTGAATTTTCTTCTGCAATAAACAATTTTCCCCCCATTCCATTTTGCATCGATCTACCTCAAAGTTCAAAGAGAATCTTTTAATGTTCTTACATCCCTGCATGGAAGCTCCTGGCCAGTAATGAAGACAGAAACCAAGGTCTTTTACGTAGGAAATTGAATTGCACAAAAAAACTGCCAGCAGAGCACCCGCTTTCTTTGTTCTCTTTCAGATAATATCCCTGGAAATGTGACAATTATTTACAGTCATTTGCCAACATCTTTTACATCCAAAGCTTACCACCAAGGGTTGCTCTGCCTGGACACTGCTGGCCAGCAGATGCCTGGTACTCCCCATTCCCACAGGAGAACATCCTCCTCCATAGTTTGGTATCAGTCTGTGCTCTATCTCCTCACTCCTCCAGCACATTCTGAATGAGCAGCCTCTTTAAGAGGCTCAACTATTTAAAAAGAAAGATGCCGAAATGCAAAATTAATCCAGGCTGTGTAAATAGACAGCTTTCCCTTAATTGACTCTTTAAGTGCACCTGTGTAGATGCCAGCACCACAGCAATGTATCAGCTTGAAAGACTGAAAGGTCTACAGCCCCCTAGAGGCATCTGGGCTAACATTTCATAAATTACAACCATGTTTTCCTTTTCTGTTAATATTTTCATTCCAAAGGTCATTTAATGCAAACACACACTCACAAAGCACAGGAAGGTGAAGGAAGCCGCTTCCATCAGCAAATATAAAATCTCAGTGCAAAGATGTATCTATCTAGCAGCTTGCTCACTCACCTGGAAACAGTTTATGACCATCCGGGCAGTGAGGACAGGTGGGAGCCACTTTTCCAGCCACACATTTTGCTGCTGAAGACACCAGATCTCCTCTGTTAAGCTGAATGCTTGAACGGAGCACCTGCAGACCACAGGTTCCTGGACCACTGATGCTGCAGATTGCCTCAGTGGGCACCACTGATGCAGGGTGCTTGGTCCCTGCCAGCCTGCTGCCCGAGCAGCTCTGGGATGAAGGGAGTGTTATTTATGCACTCAGACCTGAGAGCTTTTGATGAGGGATCCATGAATGGCTAATTCACTTCCACAGAGACACGAGGAACACAGCGTTATGTCTTGCTACTGTCATATTAGGCAGAGAAGGTTTATGGGCCCCAACATAGAGGGTGTCAGAAGCTTAATATTAATTAAATAGCAGATTTAAGGTTATTGCTCATAATCACAGCTGTGATCTGAATTATTGCTTGATGATATTCCGCTTTTGTTTGCTTGCTGCTTTTGATTGATTATTTGCATTTGCTGGTTTATAACAGGCATGTATTGCTTTGGACAGAGGAATCTTTTTTGATTCTAACTGCATTACATCCTCTGGTCAGATGATGGATTGGACTTCTGCACAGACCATAAACAGCAGCCCGCTCTTGCTAGCGCGATATGTATCTTATATTCCATATTCGCTGTTCGGTGTATCCTGTATTCAATCATCCCTATATTCATTTATCCTGATATTATTATTATTAGCCTTGGGGAACTTGTTTTATAGGCTATTTAGTTTGAATTAAGCATGTGCGTCAGTCACTTCTTGTTTCTAAAAATACAGAAGATAAATGATGGGATTTATGCCCCAATTCAGCTTTGGACTCGTGTCTCTCCATACTTTTAAGTCTTACTGTTATTATTGCTATTCCTAACAAAACAACTGTTAGATTCTTTATCAAAACCTTCCACACCCATTTCCATGGGCTTTAGTAGATTCATTAGGCAGAGAAAGAAAAAGCAATTTCCAACTAATTACTCTCATGTCTAATCAGAGGTGTTCTCCAAAGAAAATGGTCTTGTCCCATTTTCCCCCTGTAGGGCTCAGCGACACTTCCCAAAAAGAAATTCTAGTATTGACTAAGATATTGATATTTTAGCCACATTAATCTCCATTTCAGGCTCTGCGTACACTGAGAAACTCATTGAACGTTTTATTATTTTTAAGTTAATGCGGTCATCTAAGAACAAGAGAACGTGCAGACCCTAACTGTGTGTAAGCATCTGATCATTCTTTCACTCAGCCTATACAAGGCTAAACCAGCACACTCTTGGTGTAAATTGAACACCCATAACCTCAGATGACCACGTGCACAAGGTACAGTGAAACATTCAGACATACAATCAGCCGTTCCCTTGTTCCTTCCTTCTTCTCTCAAAGCAGCCTCAACTTCAAACTTGATCCCCTTCCCATAAGACTCGTGGCACTCAGATGACACACTCCTTGGTTTGCTCCCCATCATCCCCATGCTTTTCCTCCCACAGATGGCTCACAGAAACACCACAGGGGCACTCTTAAGCCATCAGCATCCTTTACGACAGAGGGGAGTGAGCTGTTGCCTGATGATCTACACCCAGTTGGAGCAGGGGTGAGTCATCATCTCCTATTTTTGGCCTCAAGCCCACAAATCGTCTAACATAACTGAAAGCAGGGAGGCCACGTTGCAGGCACAGCACTGGGAAAGTCACTGCTCATGCAGCGGGTACTACTCAGCCCCAGTGATTTCCTTACCATGACTCACACAAGTGTTTTTTGTTGTTTTTTTTTCCCCAGGTGCTACTCATTGCGGGTATTGTTTTGTGTTTTTGTGGCTTTTTGCTTCGAGTTTCCAACTTGCATTGAAAATCATGATGACGCATTTACAGTGCACCCACTTTTGGAGGCGTTTACTGTACGCAGCGTGACAGCCCTGTGGCTCACACAGCTGAAGCCGGTATGGCTTTGTTACATACCACAGGACAAAGCCATGCATTAGTCAGCCACGGATCTACAGGATGAGCAGCCTAAAGCACAGCAGAGGATTATGAAACTATTTTGTCACATCTGCACTGGAAGATTAAAAGCTGTCAAATGATTATAGTCTTGGAAATGGGTTCTCTAGAAAAGTGAAGATTGCAAACAGCTGGGACTGCATCATCAGAGCTGAACAGCTAATACTGGCAGACTATCTGCTTTCTCAGCTATTTGTACATATTATCCAGCCACTTGACCAGACACTCTGGTTTGCAGGAAAGCCTTAAATCAGGTACAATTTTCAGACAGAAATTTTCCTCAGCTTGTGGTATGTTTTAGACAGGCTATTTGGGAAGGAAGGACAGACAAAGTCATATCTCTTAAAATCTGGAGTGAAAGCAAAGCACTGGTGAGCCAGAATGTGAACTGAAAGCACTGTGAACAATCTAGATGACAATTCTTGCTCTCTGTGACTCCACAAGCAAAATGACTCCCCCCCCCCAAACACACACACACACACACATTGGCAACATTCCTTTAAATCTAAGGAATTAAAAAGCCAAAAAGCAGTCACCAAGGCATGTGCCTGCTATAGCAGCAGGCATCCCTGCATG
>JAOWBP010052586.1:0-12702 GCA_028571105.1 Tragopan temminckii
CCAACCAAAAAAAGGATCTTGTTTGTATCCTTGAATCATGGATCATTAGTATCCAAGATTCTTGAACATTTGGATCTCTATTTGGAGAATCCAAGTTTTTTTTTTGTTGTTGTTGTTGGAATGCTTTTAGCATTCGAAATTCATTCGAATAAAAAAGCCTGGTTTATACTAGACAAAAGTGATGAAAACTTGTATTGTATAAACAAGAAGCGATAACATTCTTTGCGAAAATTATTATTGATGATGAAACTTAATTACATTGCAACCAAACAACACACCAACAAAATCTTTTTTTTTTTGGTTGGTTGCTTAGTAAAACACATACACAAATAATAAGTTGATGGGGGCGGTTCATAAACAATCCCGGTAAAATCGAATGTTTTGTGTTGTGTGTGTGACACATTTTCGGTTGAAACTTGGAAACCAAAAAAAGAATTTTTTTTGGGTAAGTAATTATTATGTTTGATGCTGATTTTGGTTTGGTTGCCCGGTCAATAATGTCGTGCAGCCAGTGTGTCCGGTATTCGTTTTATAACTGTTTCTCTCTTGTTGTTTCTGGTCGTCAACAACATTCGAACGTTATATATTCGTTCGAAATAGAATGTGTTGTTTTTTTCGTTCGAAATGGAATGTTTTTTTTGTTGTTGTTCTTAGCTGCACTAAATTATATAATTTGGCTTTTGGCTTTTTCTCCAATGCGACAATCTAATAATAATAATGGAACGAAAATGAATTCGCGTTCTTTTTTTTGTTCTTATGGTTGGTCAGATTGGTTTTATTTCTTGATTTTTCTGGCTCGTTTTTTGTTTGTTTTTAGGATTCTTTGCATTCCAAAAACAAAACGAAAACAAACACACAAAAGCCAACATTATTTATTATTATGGCTGCATTCTTTTTTAATAAACTGCTGGTGTGACACATTCACATAATCTATTATTAAAACCATAAGCCACCTCCCACTTCTATTATTTAAGCTCCACCCACTATTATTATAAGCCACCTCCTCTCTCTCTCTCTCTCTCTGTCTGTCTGTCTTGTCAAGAGCTCCGCCCACAATTTAAGACTCTCTTATATTAGAGAACTATTAAAACAATATGTCTGGCTCACATATTCTCCAATTAGATTAGATTTAAAGATTTATATTATTAAGTCTCCGGTTTTTTTGTTTGTTTAGTTGTTTATTTTTTTTCTGGCTCTGGGTCTGTCACCAACAGATGTTTGGACCTAGCTCTTGGGTCCATATTATTATTATTATTATTTTATTAGTCAATAAAATATTATTATTTTGCTTGTTTTGTTGTTGTGTTGAACTGCAGTTTGGTTTGAAACAAAACAAGCTAATTTATGACCAAACACAACACAAATAATTCCATTTCGAACCATATTTTTTCGAGTGTTTTGTGTGTGTGTGGTTTTTTGACCAAAAACAAACAAAACCAACCTTATTAGAACCCTAATAATTATTATTATGCTCCTCCTTTTTTAGACAGATTTGTAGGCGTGTGTGTGCGTTTAGCCACGCCTCCTTCCTATAACAAATCCAATTGATTTAGAATTGTTTTTTTAAAAAAAAACTAAGCTCATCCTTCTTTTTTTAAATGGACAATGTCCATTGGACAAGATGTTGTGTTGGTTTATGGCCACGCCTACTGTTCATAAATCAAACCAATCAAAGTGAAAAACAAATTGATTGAGAGTGAATTACATGAATACAAGTGCTGTGTTTGTCCTGTTGGGAATATGGGCCACTAACAACAAAAAGTTGTTGAATTTTCTCTCAGTGTGTCTGTGTGTGTGTGTGTTTGTTTGCTTTATAATGCATTTCATTGAATCAATACGAATCTGTTGGCAGCACCATAAACAGAATCAAACATTTTTTTCAAATCTAAATGCAAATATTTTCTCTATTTCTCTCTCTCTATTGGATTCTGGATTCTGGATCTTGGATCATTTCTTGATTCTAGATTTTTTTCTTTTTTGGTAAGATTTGGTATATGAATCTGATGTTGACACATGATTTGGAATGCTGGCTTGGTTTGTTTGACGATGTAGTCCTATCTTGTCTAGATATGATCTCTTGTTCTTTATCTCTCAGTCTGTCCTAATGTCCTATTGTCAATGTCTGCCCAACCAACACACAAATCCACCATAAAACAATAGCAAAAAATCTCCTATCCTGCCATATGAAAAAGTCATTATATTATATTTTACTTAAATGTAAATTACATTTTTTTACATACATCTTGCATAAGCTCCGCCCCCGCACTGGGGGTTTCCACAAACAACGTACCAAAAAAAGTGAATAAGAAAAATGGCCAGGTTCTGTTCTGTACACCATAAGCGCCATAATAAATGAAAATGAATGGAAAATGATCTTCACTAGGCAAAAAAATGAATGTTGATGATGATCATCAAAACGGGATTAAGGATCCCATTCTAGGATCCAAGAATCCTAGAATCCTAACTACTATTCCAAACAAATATATATTGCTATTTGTTTGTTTATGTTTACCTAGTTCCAATTGGAACAAGATTTGTAACGTTATTTATGAATGAACACACACACCCATACCCATTAAGACATCCATAAAAAAATCTTTTTTTTTTCTTATTGTAATTTATCTTGTCCAGTTTTTAAGGTGGGAGGGGCTTATAGCAGCTTACATGTTCGACACCTGTGTACACTGGGTGGTGGGTGTGGCTTGTGCGTGAGAATTTTTTTGTAGTATGTTCGTGTCAATGAAATATTTATTGTATAAGCAAAAGTATTCTGTATTTTTTTTTTTGGTTGTTCAGGTTTGATTTTGTGAAGACGAGCTGTCTTGTATCATTATAAATGATTCACTCACACACTGGCTGACTTGGCAAGCTGGGCTTGTCCAATGTTTCATTTATAAATAAGTAATTCCCCGTATAGATTTTATAATGCTTTTTGCTTGTTTCCCTAATAGTAAACTTCTTAGTTTCCTAGTAAAAGAATTATTATTGTTTTTTTACTAGGAAAGAAGAGTGCACTAGTAAAAATATATGGTTTAACCTTAAAATTTATCGTTTTAAATTTAACGCTTAAATTGTTGGTTGCATATTATTTGATAATGAGAAATATAAGTTTGCTGTGTTTTGGTGAACAAGTCATTTCATTTTTATAATACAAAATTTCCATAGTAAAATGTACAATAATAATAATTATATGTAACAATCGGAAAAAATTAGTTCAAATTCAAAAATTTTTCCATTGAAAATGTATGCAAGATTTTTTGAATTTGAATTGTCATTTTTCTTTAAAAATTCGTGTGCATGTTCCTGGAAAAAATTAGCTTATTATATAATGAGGCACATTGTCAGACACAATGAAACATGTTAATGTGAAACATTATGGACAATAAAGGTTTGTAATATTTTGTGTTGCGCATGCGCATTTGGCAATTATTACAGAGAATGGAAATCTTGAATAAAAATGAAAAAAATCTTTTTCATTTTGTCTTTGCGAATGTCATGTGTTTTAATGATGATAATTCTCTCAACATATTGCACGATCCTTTGGGATATCGTGCACACACTCGCGCACATTGCATAATATTATAGCCAACCAGCCAGCGAATATTCACCAGCAATATTCTGTTAAATCAAGTTTCGGTGTGTCTTGTTAGTGTAGTGTGTTGTTGGCCTATTTGGTTGTATGTTTTGCTTATGCAAGCCCGTTTTGTCAAATAAGAAAATGTCCAACAACAGTAATCATCATAATCATCATCATCATAGCGATAATAAGCGAATTCACATATCAACATCATTATTCTTAATTAAGTCATTTTTATTACAACAGAATAAGAGAGAAAGAAAATTTCCAATGGAAAATTCCCCAATGGTGAAAACTAAATAACATTTCTTCTTTTTTATTATTGTTGTTGGTGGTGGGGTTTGGTTGTTTAACCCTTTGGGGATTGATTTTAATTTTTTTTTCGTTTGGTTTCATTGGAAAATTTTCAGGTTAAGTTTTGTTTTGCTATTGTGAGTTGATTGTTAATTTCACAATTTGTTTTAATTGGACAGATGGCGTTTTGGTACAAAACAGAAAAACACACAGAATCACGAATCAGAATATTAAATTAAATATTCTGTTCAGGATTTATTTTTTTTGTGGTAAAGCACATACACACACACAGGTGGTTGTGGTTGTGGTCTACCTGCATGTTGGTGAATGTGATTAAGACAGCCTACCATTACGAATCATCATTAATATGCAATTATATACACGTTCACACACACACTCGAATAGAGAGCCAAAGACCAAAATAATCATTATTATAATTAGTCTTGGGGCTAAAAGGGTTAAAAAATGAAGTGTTGTTGCTTGGTTGTTGAAACTTTAACCAACCAAGAACATGTGGGGTGTGGGGAGGAAACTGGGGGCGTATCCTGGGTATTCAGGATAATCGCTCTGGATGCTATTAAATCTAGATGATCATAAACAAGTATAATGATGTGGCCTATTGTGTTATGATGATTTAGTTCACAAAATGAACACTGAAAATTTAGTTGTGGTTGTATTCCAGTGTGTTTTATATGATAATTATATTCTCTTGTTTTTTTATATTAAATAATCACACACACAAAAAAAACAAGAATCCGATTTTTTTGGTGAAATTGTGAATTTCACCTGGATTTTTTTTGGTTGGATATTGTCGTGTTATTTGGTTGGTTGGCAATCTGCTATTCTTGTTTTCTCCATTGTCTTCGTTGAATGTTAATGAGCACTGGGTTTTTGGTTTGGTTATGTTCTTGTTTTTTGGTTTTTTTTGGAATTTCCTCCAAAAAAATTTCCTTGGAAAAACCTAACCCTTTAGGAACAAAAACCAACAACATTTTTTGTTTTTGGTTCAGGTGACAAAAATAAAATTCTACACAAAAAAACATCCAATCAAAAACAAAAAATCCTTTGATTCCAGGAAGCATATAACTTTTGTAAATTAGTTTTTTTTTGTTTTTTGCTTATTGGTTGGTTTATATTAAAAGCCACGCCTTCATAAGAAAATTAATGCTGTTGTATATCAGAGGGGGCTAAAAGCATCCAATTAAAATCTTTCTTTTTTGATTACAAGCTCCTCCCACAAAATTAGCTTTTTGGTGATTTAAGGCCACGCCTACCAGGAACATATTACCAATAATTAATGCTAGTGCTGTTGATTTTTTGGTTGTGTTCAGGGGCTAACAACAAAAAACAAGCCCAGTTAGTTTTAGTTATTTAGTTTCTCTGTAATTGTGTTGTTGTTGGCTGGTTATTGTAATTGTCATTTTTGGGTTTGTTTCGTTCATATAAATAAGGACTTTTCATGTTGTTCACTGGAAAAATAAAACACTCCAAAAAAGATAAAAACAAGAAGTGTTCCAGAAACAACATCTCCAGCAAAATAACAACAAACATGATTGCAGTGTGAGACAACAACAACACAGAGTGAATCACAAACAACAAGAAAAAAAACGAAATTGATCCAGAAACAAAAACACAAGCAAACAAATATAAGACAAGACACTTACAATCAAAACCAAATGATGATGATTTGAGTGTGTGTGAGTGAGCGAACAACCATACTCGATTAACGATCTTCACGTTTTCTTATTATTCCTTCTATCTTATTTTGGTCTAAATAAAACAACTTTCGCCTAGAAAAACACAGTAATATAACACGCCCCCCACTAGACAAGTTTCTATCCAATAATGTTAGATGTAAGAACGAAGAGGCGGAGCCAAGATTGTGAATAAGCACACAAAAATAGGCGTGGCATAAATATTTTTTTTCACCTTTTATATAGAAATTTCTTGAATAGCTAGCTTGCTAAAAAAAATTGTAAGCTAAATTGATTTTATTTTTTTGTTTGACAATTTTTTCTCTTGGCTGGCTGATTTCTAGGAACTATTCTTCACTATTTTCCTGGTGTGATGATGCTGGTTCATGCAATAAAAATATTGATTTGCTCCACAATTTTCTCTCTGTGTCCAAGCGAAAAAAAAACATCATCAACAAGCTTATCTGCTTCTCCAAAAGAAGAATTCTTCTATAAAATGGAAATGAAATTATTTATTGTCCAGAACTTAGCCAAACAACAACCAAACGAGAAAATAAATAGATAATAAAAAAATAAAGATTTTTTTCGTTGTTTATAGGGTTTATAACGTCCAATAAAAAAACAACAATATAAGAAAAATAGGCGTGGCTTACACACGCCTTACACAGACAATTTATAGGACAATAAACCTATAATAAAAAAAATCAACCAATCATAGAAACCAAAGAATTACAATGGTGGGCGTTGGTTTGTGTGTTTGTTTGTTTTGTTTGTTTTAGGGCGGAGTCACACAACAGCAGAATAATAGAACACTAAATTAAATTTTATTAGTAAAATTCTCAGCGCCCTCTATCGGTGCATGTGTTTTTTAAGGTTTATGGTTGTGTTTACTAGTTTGCGTGTTTACAGATTGAATCAATCAATCAATCAATCAAATGAATAGTAAATAGCAATGCATGTATTATTATTTGGTTATTGATGAAAATAAAACAAGATTCGGGTTTTTTTTTCTATAAATAATTTCCTTGAAAACAAATCAATTTGTGCGTGGGTGGGTGGGTCACATTCTCATCCATCTTGTTGCTTAAAGCTAAAATTGAAGAAAACAATATTCTTTTTAGGGAAAAAAATTGATAAAATCCAGAATTTTCGAGAGAGAAAATTCTGTGTAAAGAATCAGCTCTAATGAGTGTTTGTGTGTGTGTCTATAACCCTTTTTTTCTTGTTCTTCTTGTATTTTTTTTTGTTTTGTTTCCGTGTCTGGCATCCTGGACACCAAGCCCAATCTTTAACAATCAAACTTATTGTTATTCGACCTTGTCAACTTGTTCTTCAAGTTCAAGCTCATAACCCTTTTTTTTGCTATTGTCTCGTTTTTTTATGATATTGTTTTTTTTTTGTTTTTGGTTGGTGGCTGGTTGGTTGATTGGTTGACTGGTTTGCTGGCAGCCGAGGTTAACAGCCCGGAACAAACACTGAACAAAGAATCAACTGTGTAAAGCGAACGCAAACCACCATCACGAGTGCACCACCCTCGCTAATTTCTATCTTTTTTAACCCTTTCTTTTCCAATATTCTCTCATATGATAAATCCTTGTGGTAAAAAACATAATAATTCTCGTTAATATAAATAATGAGCATTATAATTTCTGGTATAGAAAAAATTCTTTGGTTGGATGCTTGAAATTTACAACATGAAAAAATCAAAACGAGAGAATCTAGCATCTAGGAACCTGGCGTGAAAAGCTATTCTACATTGTGTTGTTCCTATGTGTTTTTTCATATATTTACCAGTAGTAGACCAGACATAATCAATCTTCATTCAAAGAATTTTTTTTGCCAACTTTTCTCATTCTTGTATCTTGTGTGTGTGTCTATATCCTGGATCAAAAAGCATATTCTCTTAGTGTGTATCTTTCTTCTTGTTGGCTTGCTGTTTTGAAAACAACATTCACCAAAGAATTATTATCCAGGGTATATTTTCATGATAGTCTTGTATTATTGCTTGCTAGGCTTGTTGGTGTCTCGATTATATTGTATTATTGTTGGTGTGTTTCGTATTGTGTTATTATTGTGTGTTGTGTGTGTCTCAATTCACAATTCTCTCATTCATTCATTCATTTAGTCAGCTAGTAAATTTTACTTGAAAATTTTTTTTAGCTGGGAAAATATATATAACGGTTTTCGTTCATGAACGTTCAGTGAATGAATGAGACAAATATAATGAGCTTTTTTTTAGCTAGCTAGCCTGGTTTGATGATTATGTTAACATTTAGAGAGTGAGAGTGAGGTATAATATTATGCCAGCTATATTTGCTGTATTGTAATGACAGCGCCTTTGAAGATGACTGGATGACTAGATGACTATGGAACACTATGGCACACAATGCCAGTCATAGACCAGTCGTATAGACCCAGCCTGGTCCTCAAGACCAAGCGCAAAAAAAAACCAAAACCAAAAAAACAAAATCCCATAATTTATTTATTTTTTATTGCTGCACACTTGTTTTTATGTGTGTGTGTTTGTGTCCCTGAAAAAAATTTTTTCCTTCTCTTCTTTTTGTTGTTTTTTTCTAATGGAAAATGTAGCCAAATTTCATTTCTGCTGACTGGTTTCATTGCTTTTTGGGTTCCTGGTTGTTTTCTGTTGATTGCTCTCTCTCTCATTTTGCTACAAACAAAAAAAAATCGCTACAATATCTCTGATGATGATGCTCTTGTAGCATTTTTTCATAAGTTTCGCTACAATTTTTATGCTGATACATAATCTATTTTTATTTCTTTGTTTACTAATCGATTATCATCGTTAAACTAGATGGCGCTCTAGTGCTAATGGCAAAACACTTTCTCTCCCGAAAAAAAAAAACAAAAAAAATACTTTGTTTTCTCACGGTACATTTGGTGGAATTGTAGAAATCAAATTAAACCCTTTTACTTAGTTTTTTTTGTTTTGCCATTGTGATTTGAAGTGAACAGATTTTTACACACACTAATTTTTTGCAGGAAAAACGAAGAAGAAATCCTAGTCTAGACAAATTCAAGGAAAAAAGACACAGAGACACATTGAGAGATTTGCCATTAATATCATCATGTTGATGTTTGTTTGATAATTATATTATGATATTATGATTATTATTAAACGAATCAAATGGAGAATCTAGTTATGAATGCATATACAATACCAAACCAATATGAATGAATGCATTGAGCTAGATGCGAACCGGCAAATGATTTTATGATCAGAACAAAAATCTTCTTTTTGATTCGTCCAAATTCTTTCTTCATTTTTGTTAGAATCCTATAGGATTGTACAGTGCTGGTTCTGCCTGTGTGTTCGTGTATGTACAATGTTCTATAATTAGTTCATAGAACATTGAACACAACTCGTTTTGTAACGAACAGAATTAACAAAGAAGAAGAAGAAAAAGAACATGTTCCAAACTTCAAACAACAAAGTTCTGCCTCTGAATTTCTGAACCCTTTTTCTCTCTTTCTGAGTAAATTCTGTATTAAAAAAATGCCGTTAACTTGCTTAATACATTTTCTTCTTGTTGTTCTGTGTGTGTGTGTAAAGTTGTTTTTGGGTAAAAATTTTTCAAAAAGAAATTGGTGAATACCCAAGAGAATATAATTTCGGTTAATAATAGCAAACAAAAAAGTCCATAACAGCCCACAAACAAGACTTACTTTTTGAAATGATAAAATGCAACTGATGGATTGCTTTTATGGATTGTTGGTGATGATGATGATGATGGCTTATTTTAGTAACCAAAGGGGAAAAAACACACACACAACATTCCCTTAAAATGAATTCACCGTTTGGGCTTTTCTTCTTTGTGGAACACACAATATGAATGATTGAATGAATTATTCACATACAAATAGTTGTAAATAACTAGGAATATTCGAAACGATGATGAATTCTATGTGACGATTCTAGCTTATTATTCTTCTTCTTCTTCTTTTTTTGTTGATATTTACAAGCTAGAATGAACATAAGAATTATGTGATGATGAAGTTGTTTGATAATGATGCTGGCTCCATCACACCAACTAGATTCATCATTTCGTTGTCGGTTTTTTGTGCTTGGTTTGCTTGCTTGATGATTACGATGATGATGATCAATGATCACAACACACAATAACACAATAGCTAAAAAATGAATGATGACACGCCCCCCGCCATCAACTATTATGACACAACAACAACAAGCAAGAAAACGCCCACACACAAAAACACAATAGAAGAAATTGCCCAGAAAAAACAGGATGTTACACCAAACAACAAAGAATTCTCTTTCAAAAAGAATAAATAAATAAAAATGATTCGAAATCTTGAAGCACAGACACACACACAAACACAGAGGAGAAAAATTTTTCTTAAACCGGAAACACTGGTTCGTTTATTATTAGATTTTTTGTGTTAGTTTGGATTTTTTGTTTTGTTTATTTGCTTACACTAACTCACACAAAAAAAGGTTTCGAACGAAAAAAAAAGATTCGAAACATTCGTCTTTATTTTTTTGGTTCGATAATCAAAATGAATGTTCATAAATGACGTTACGCACATTATTTTGAAATTTTTTTCTTAAAAGATCACAGAAAATAATAAACAAAATTATAATCGACTAAATATATTTTTTTCAACCCTTTCATTTTAAAAATAACAATCGAAAAAATCATAAACAGAGATTCAAATATTCGACAAACGAACGCACACATGTTGTTTATATTGTTGGGAAATCACAGTGAAAAAGCACAAGACACAATCTAAATTCAATCCAGCCAGCAATATTTTCGTTTCTCCAAAATTTTGCCACCAGCCGTTTTTGCAGCAGCAGACTGACACACAAGAAACCAGCACAAGCCAGACAGCAGAATTCGCAACCAGAATTATATTCTTTTGTTGTTTTGGTTGGTGTTCTGGTTTGAATTCAGCTTGTGTGTTGAGAAAAAGCTGAATCCCGGTGCGTGGTGCAGTGAACAGTCTCCAAGTGTATGGTGTTTCTATGGTGGTAAATGTATTGCAAAATTGTGTGTATGGCACCTTGACAGCACCAGCAGACTAGCAGTAAAAATCCATATTGCTAACAGCACACACCAGAACACACACCAAAATTGGTTTGGCTTTGTGATTCTATATAGGAATCACACACCACAATCAGCTACACAAATTTTCTCTTTAGTTTGGATGACTTGAAGAAGAAAAAAACCTGGTAGAATTGTTCGTATTTGTTATGGTTATATTATGGTTATATTATGATGATTATTTTTATAACAAAACCCCGCTCACACACACACACACAGAATCATCTGGTGTAATCTAGTGACCAGAATCCGAAAACAGAATTTGGTTGAAATTGGCTGACAAGAACTTGGTTATTCTCGATGACAAATGATCATCTAACCATCCATGATGATGATGGTTGGTTCTTGATGATTATTTGATCAATTCTCTCAATGATGGCTTTTCTTGTTCTTGTTTTGCTGAATCAATATTGATTCAAAGCATATACCAGCCAGCCAAAAAAACAGGACTCTTCACCGATAATGAGATTTTAGCGCTCTTGTCCTTCTTCAACATAATTAGATCACGAGAGAACGAAGAAGAATCCTGACACCAAAAAAATAATAAAATTCGGTATCAAATTTCAAATCAAAAAAATCAAGCACCTTTTTTTAGACACGTGCTGCCATCTGGTGTTTAAATTTTAAATTTCCAGAAATCAACGCCATCTACCGGCAACTAAGTGAATGAAAACTTATATTTCAAAGCTCACACAGCAAGAATCGCATTAATATTCATTAATCTTTTTATTTTCTTGTGACGTGAAAATGAACCTGCTTATCTTTGTTTTTTGGTGGAGAAAAATTTTTTTCTTTGGTTTTTATTTTTTAAAACAACAACACAACACCAAACCAACACAAAACCAATTTACACCAAAGCAAACCAAGCCAAGCCAATGTTTGAAGTCGCAAATTATTATGAAGAATAATAATAAAAAAAGAGTTCATTTGACCGAAAATAATAGCTGATGTGGTGTTGGCTTGATGATGCCGTGATGCTTGCTTGCTTGCCGCCTTGACGACCATGAGACATGCTTGACCGATTGCTTGGCTCATGTTCCTGAATGCCAAAAAACACCAAGAATTCTGGAACAGAATTTCCAACCAAAAAAACACAGAAACGAATTTCGTGATTGGATTTAATTTATATTATTATTGTGTGTGTTTGTCTATGATTTTTCTATTGTCTTTTTGGGATAATAATAATTTTTTTTGGAAAAAAATACAAGTCAGAAATCTCAATGACAAGAATCTTTCAGGATTCTTTTTTTCTGGTTTTTTTTAAATGAATACCCGCACACAAAATTAACCCTTTTTCAGATGGAAAACAAAAAAAGAATCCAAGGATTTTTTATTATCCATCGTATGGAAAAGGGTTAAATATTTTTTCTGGGGAATTCTGGAACTCAATCTCGCTAAAACACAAACACATTTAATCGCGTATTATATCAAAAATTCCAAAAAAAACCAGATTGCCAGAGCGAGAAATATAAAGATTTCCGTTTTTTTCATTCTAGGGGGATGAGCCGTTTTCATTAACGAGTGAAAAGAGTTTTATTTTATTTTATATTTTTGGTTGGATGGTTGATTGCTTTGAAAAAACAACAACATAAAACAGAGAAAGACCAGAGAAAAAATTTTGGTTGTGCACAACCAGAATGATTAACGATTAACACAAAACACCATTCGCTATGCTTTGGGGCTGTCTGGCAAGTGTATTTTTCTGTGTATTTCTGTGTATTTGTGTGTATGTGAGAAATATTGTGGCAAATGGACTGCCAATTAATCTTATTCTTTGTGAATTCTTCCTATTTTTTTGTTCATTTGGCTTGTCGCCGAAACAGAGGAAATTTTATATGTTTTCTGGTTTGTTTTGTTGTTTTCTGGAATTGGTTTTTCTTGAATTTCGACGCCATCTAACGTCGAAACTCAAGGTCAAATTGCTTGCTTGCTTCGTTTCCAGGTAAGTTTTTTTTGGTGTTTTTCAGGTAAGTTTTTTGGTTCAGATGGCGCTAAATTGTCTATTTTTGCTTGCTCTTCTATTGTTAGATAATTTTGACATTAAAAATTT
>JAOWBP010052587.1:0-12700 GCA_028571105.1 Tragopan temminckii
AGGAGGCTGTGGATGCCCCGTCCCTGGAGGCATTCAAGGCCAGGCTGGATGTGGCTCTGGGCAGCCTGGTCTGCTGGGTGGTGACCCTGCACATAGCAGGGGGTTGGAACTGGATGAGCACTGTGGTTCTTTTCAATCCAGGCCATTCTGTGGTTCTATAAAAGATCTACTTTGCATGCTGTGAAAAGCTCATGTTGAATGACAGTGTAAATCTTGAAAAGAAGTATGTGGTAAATGCTTCATCTGAACACTGATTTTCAATGGTGGGAATTGTAGTTACAGAAGTTATATCTGGGACTCGCTGTTACCACTTCTACTATTAATGTGACCATTGTACGCATGTTCTCTGTTGTAGGGTGAGACTTATTTTTGCTGCCAAAGCCTTAATGCTCTGCCTTTTCATAAGGTCTCATAATAGTACAGCTTTGCTTGTGTGGGTCAATCTTCAGTCATATGCAGATGTACCTAATTCCCTTTAAATAAGGTTTTATCATTAAACTTTAATAATCTACTGCTTCTCTTTTGCAATGTAAACAGATATATTTAATGCATTTGAAGTAATCAGTGGCAAAATTACTTTCACTTGGAAAGCATACATACCGTAGTGGAAATGCTAAGTCACAGCTTAAAACAGTGATGGAGCACCTGGTGAGAAGGCAGGGCCAGCCCAGGGAAGCTCAGGTGTATGCAGTGTACCTGAGTGATGGAAGGGCTGGAGCCAGGATCCACCCCTTCCCAGTCCTTATTGAAGGGTTGGGAGTGGAGGTGAGGGTATCTCTCTGGAGATCTCTGTGTACTTGGGGCCTTCTGAGGGTAAGGAATTCCTTTTCTTTGTTTCTGTGTTTGTGGCTGTTGCACTTGGGCTTATCCTCACCTGTTGCAGCCTGGGACTTTGCTGCCTTGCTATTATTGCTGTGCTTCCCATCGCATTATAGTGTTATACGTACTTATCTCAGTATGCTTTTGAAGAATTAAATAATACTGAGTTGCTACCACGTGGTGCAGGTGCTTGTGTTTCTTTTGTTTTAGTATAAGCAGGAGGCTGCATGAATCCAATTAAGCATTCCAGCAGTTTGTTAGGAATGAGTGCTCTGACCTGAGCAGCTGATTTTTTTTTTTGTTTAATACGTTCAGTAGAGTCAAGTGATTTAAAAATCAAGAGACTGCTACCAAATTACAGACTTCCTGTTGATCATTCCTTCTTGAAAATTCAATTTACCAAAGTGTATTGTTATTTGAAAAGGATATTCCATAAGGGTAGGTGAGCTGGCGGTGGTTGGCCAGAGATGTTGAGAAACATTGAGTGTGATTCATGTCAGTTATTCAGCCTGTTTTGGAGGGGAACGCAGAGGGACCCTGGGCAAATCTGAACCTGCTGGATTTGAGACACGTTAATCCTTGAGGTGATTGCTTACCATGAGAAATGCTGGAACTTCTTAAAGGATTTCACAGCATTCTCGGGAACGAAGCATTTTTGGTTGATATTTGAAAAGAGGCTGATAAACAATATGGGTTTTTTGTCTGGTTGTTTTTTACTGTTTACAGCTGTTCACCTAGGAAACGCTCTTGCCCTTGTTCCTTTCAGGGCCTGTAGGTTTGTTTGTTTTTATTCTTTAGAGCTGTTCACCAAGGAAATGTTCTTGCCCTTATTCATTTCAGGGCTTTCCTATATGATAAATAAACCACCTGTTTTTACAGTACAGACTGCAATTTCATTAATGAGAAGAGAGCTTATGATGGAAACTCTCTAACAAACTCATCAGTGATTTTAGCCTACTAATTTCAGCTGTGTTTTGCTTTTAATTTGTCTTTCATTTACATAGAGGCAAGCATGAGATGGAGGCAGTCAGTTAAAGGTGTGCTGGCCTTTCTGAGGCTGAGTATTCACAGAGAGTCACAGCTCTCAAAGATCTCTTCTGTTTCATTTCTAAGATTGGAAGCTTGAAGTAAATCTTTGTGAGCTTTCTTACTGCCTTTCTCTGGATGACTGCCTTTTCATCTTCATCATCTTCCTTGAATTAAAGTCAGTTAAAGGTGATGATGGTTACTGGAGGGTAGTATTCAGTGATGGAACTCCATAATGATTGACAAACAACATTAATGGGGTGTTGCTGTGTATGTGATCTGATTTCCAAGTCCTGCATCTCTCACCTGACCTTCTCTTTACTGTTGTTGTTTCTCAGCTGTTTTCTTTTTGCCAGCTTATGTCTAACAGTAATAGTAGTCCAGAGAAGGAAGGTTTTGAATAAACAAATCCAGAAAACAACAAAAAAAATTGAAATGGAAGTTGTAGGTGTGCATCCAGGATAGGCAAAAAAGCCCAACTCCTGAGATGAGGCAAAAAAAGGCTTTGGCAACAGATGAAGGTAGTTCTGCAGTGGGGTGTTTGCTTCTGAGCAGGGGAGGATGAAGAAGAGGGTGTGGGGAAGGCATGTACAGAATGTGGTCCTGTCTGCGTGCGTTAATGCCATCCACTGCAAAGAAATGAGATGGCTGATATGATTCTTCCCTCTTGCTGTTTGTTTCTTGTAACTTACAGTTTACTTTGCAATTATCAAAACTGTGGTAAATTCAGAGGAGATAGAACAGGAAGCTGCTTATAAAGGAGAGTTTGTAAGGCTCTGTTTCTTTCTTGTCAGTGTCTTCTGTTTGCTGATTTCCTACACGTGTGCCCATTCCTAACTTGTGATCAAACATTCAATCAAGAGTGATTGTTCACATGAATGTAATTAGTTGTGGGTTTGCATCTTTGCACAATCAGGAATGAGTGTGGAAGTACTGCATTGGCAGTGCAGGCCTTGCCTTCATCCCATCCCTGAAACTTATTGTACTTCATCATGATTTTCTTAATGATGGCCAGTTTTGTATTTATCCTAATTGCTCAGCAGCTGTAGATAGAATTTAATTTAATGTCAATATGCATTGCTTGTTTTATCTCATCTCTGCTTGTAATGAAAGGGCATTTAGTTAGAACTAAAAAACTGCTGATAAGCTTTCAATCCCTCTCATTTCTTTTCTCCTTAGCATTAAACTGATTAACTTCTTTCCAGAAGTAGTGTTGGATTTTGTAGTTTATATGGTGGTTTGCTGTAAAATTGAAGCATGCTGTACAGTTAAGTAGAAAATAGGCCAAGTGGTCTCTACAGCAATGCATTTGGAAGTAATTATGATCTTTAACTTTAAGCTGCCCTGATGTAATAACAAGCAGGAAGGCTTTGCAAGATATTCCTGGTTCAGTTAGGATGAAATAAATGAAAACCAGCACGCACAGAAAACCAGGCCTCAAGTTTTCGTTGACGTGTTTACCAAATCAAGGTTGGCTTTCTGAGATCAGGACAGCAGGCTGAATGTTCACCTTTACTCCTGGCTAAAAGTGCTTTGTGGCTCCCAGAAGCAGAGAGTTTCCCCAGACAGTCTGCTTTTGTGTGCCTTATGGAGCAGAAGTGGAGGACGCTATTCAGTTTATCTTTGATTTGACACAGATTATTCGGACTGCAGGGGAAAAACAGTGATGTGTGAGGACAGTTTTGTCTTAACAATGTGATTTGTAGAAGTAACCAAGGGATAAGGGGATGTTTCAGCAAGGTACTTGATCCAACTGACTTTTCTTTGGGTAAATTTGTTTGTGCTGCTTGTCTGGACAATTCCAAACCATGCTTGTTAAGGTGGATGTCTTGTTTTGTTTGTTCTGTTTTTTTTTAAGTCATTGTTGGAGGTCCCTTGGAAAACCAGTACAGACTGAAGCAGTTCCACTTCCACTGGGGAGCCATCAACGAATGGGGATCAGAACACACAGTTGACAGTAAATTCTACCCAGCAGAGGTATGAGGAAAAACCTTAAAAATGCAGATAACAGAGGCTGCATATTGGGCTGTCTGTGTGAACTATCAAGCTTGCTAGAAAGTGCTGTATTTGTTTTTCTTCATTAAAAAAAAAAAAGCAGCTTATTTATGAGTAAGTTCATATTGACTGTGTTTTCTGAAGGAGGATATGGGATTGAAGTAAGCATTGGCCCCTGCCTGAAAGTTTCAGAGATGTTTTCTTCTCCCTGAATGCCCACAGAGGAAGCTGCCAGACAAGCCAGTGGTAGGCAGCAAAGAATCATTGCTATTCCAGCTCTGTCTGGAGGAAGTGGCACAAATCCCTTGTCTGTCCTCCTTTTAAAGGGGAAAAGGGATCATAAACAGACTCTTTAACAGTCAGAGCAGATGTTTGTCCTGGCGTAATGAACTCACAGCTTCCAGCTGATGCAGTGCGTCTGCTGAGGTAAAATGCACGAACTCACTCTGTTTGTCTTTAAAAAGTGCTGCACTCTTGAGTTGCAGCGAACTGAGTTCATGTGGGCTGTGGGATCTCTTTCCTTGGGAGTGCAGTGGGTGCAGTACATCTCAGCTGCTGCTTAGTGGACCTCCAAATCTCCCAATCCTTAATGCTTTTAAAGTACCTTGTTTGTTATTACTACACACTTAGAAACTGAATGTGTACCAAGTATTGTTTTTTTCTCAGTGTGTAAAGAGAAACTGGAAGACTCTTTAGTTCTCTTGCACGTATCTGTGACTCGATCTGGCAGCACTCAACTTGTATGCAGTAACTCCCATGTGCATGTGAGCCTGCAGTCCTGGCTAATGTTGCAAAGTTATTTCCAATCATTAACATAAAGAAGTTTGTATGTTTCTTATTTCTGTGGAAGTGTAATGGTTATCATGATTGCTTTATTTTCTGTTTTTAACTCTTGTGAAATCACTGAAGTGGCAAAATTCCCCTAATTAGTGTAGTACTGAGGCAGCAATTGAGCCAATAAGGAGGATGGGGCCAAAGGGGAAAAACACAGATGAAGTTGTTCAGGGTGGGTGGTATAACAGCAGTAAACATAATTATACACGAGAAATGGAGCATTTGAAACATGATTTCTTTCCAAGAAAATGCTTCTCTCCTGTTCATGTGTTCGTAATGATGTCAGTTAGCTTTGTGAGATGCTTATTAGCAGCAGGGCTGTGACTAAGTGCTCAGACTGGGTAGGCTGGCTGTTATACACAAAACCCTTCAGGAGGATGCAAGCATTAGGCTGTAAGCAGCACTAAGGAAGCTTGTATTACATGCAGCATTAAGTTCCTTATCAGAATAACATCTTCCAACTGTGCTTTGGTTTTGTGGCCTCTGATTTTCATGGTAGCTCAGTGCAGTGTTGCAAATTACAAAGAACCAAATGCAGTGAAGATGAGAAGTCAGGCTTCTTACTGTCCTTGCTGTGTGTGTTGATGTCTCATTGATTCATGTTTCAGCTGCATTTAGTACATTGGAATGCTGTGGTGTACCCAACTTTTGAAGAAGCTGTGATGGAAGGTGATGGCTTGGCTGTAATTGGAGTCTTTTTAAAGGTACTTTGGTATAACAAGCTCTAATGATTTAATTTTATTTTGGTAAAGCTCTTTTAGTGCAAAATACCTCTAGATAGCTTTTTGTTTGTGTGAAAGCTGATAAGGTAGATAGGTGGGATGTTGACTTAATATTCTCTCTTGGTCATCTTTTATAGCTAGGAGCACATCACGAAGGGCTGCAGACGTTGGTGGATGCCTTGCCAGCAATTAAACACAAGGTAAGTGTTTTTACATATTCCACCAGTTATCATCCAGCACAGCCAACAATTATTCAACAGAAATAATGCTTTGGGCATAGTGAAGTTCTAATAAATGTTAAGTGTCAGAAAGGGGTCTGATTGGCACATGGAGTAAATTATTAATTGTACTGCAGATAAAATACTGTATTTAAAGGAGGAGATTGTACACACTTAAAGCTTTCCAAATGATGAGAAAAAGAAATGATGCTCTGGAGATTATAGCCCCTTGAAAGAGGGTAAAATGCATGTGCAGAAAATGAGTTCCTCCATTGCTATCTCACTTGCTGCAGTGTGTTGTTCCTTTGCATGCTCTTCTTGTGTCTGCTCAGTAGCTGCTTCTGCCTCAAACCCACCTTGGGTAAGTTTGAGGTTTTCAATTACTACTTTATGTAGATTCTTACTAATACAGCACAATTTTACATTTGCAAATGTACAGTATTCAATCTCATTGTTAAGATCTCTTTAAACATTGTCTTTTTTTTTTTTTTCCCCCCCTCTCAAGTTGCAAGTGAATTAAAATGAGTTATTTCTGGGTTTTAGGACACTGTTATTGAGTTTGATGTCTTCGACCCCTCCTGCCTGTTACCTCCGTGCCCTGATTACTGGACATATGCAGGCTCTTTGACCACTCCCCCACTTACTGAATCAGTCACATGGATTATTAAGAAGCAGCCCATAGAGGTCGATGAGGATCAGGTAAGTCTCCTGCTGATATTTAATACCACACGTTTGCCTGCCTGCTGCTGCGGAGGGAAAGAAGCACAGAAGCAGCTGCTTTGCACCCAGTATTTGTTTTGGGGTATCCTGAGCTTAACCGCAGGTAGTGCTGGAAGGCTGAAGACCTCAACAGTAAGCAGTTAAAGGTGTTTCTCCAGCTCCCCATATAGAGCTTCATCCTGATCTCTGGTAACAAAGCCTTGTGCTGGAAACCACACCCTGAAAACTTACAAGGTTATCTACTAGAACACTGCATAATTTCTCTTTTTACCATGCTGCTCTCCTTTCAATGGGAGGAGAAGAAGGGGGGGTTCTTGTGATACTCTGAACTCTGACCTTTTGTGCGTATACCCGATAGTGTGTTCACTTGTATAGAAGTCTTGCAGAACCTGCAAGGGCTGTTCCTTCCCTGGGGCAGGAGGGATGGTGGCTCTGCGTTCTTCACGTGCCATTCTGATGGTTGAAGATAGAGTCCCCATTGGGTTTTCTCCTCTGCCTTTGTAGACGTGTGTGCTCGCTACTTGGCTGTATTGGCCTTGAGGTTTTTTATTTTTAATTTCCTTTTAAAAGGACAAAGGTTTCAGCAGAGGTTAGTTCGGGTGGTTGGCAGTCTGCTGACCCCAGCCCTGACTTATTTCATGCTCTTTACTGCTTATTATTGCAGTACTTTGTGGTACAGTGTGATGTTACTTCTTGGTATGAAATAGATACGGGGAGAAGTGAAGAATGGTCAGGAGAGCAGATCAGAATTGGACAAAATACTGATTCTTAATAGAACTTCTGCATGCAGCTAGACCATCTGGAAAGTCAAACTTGAAGCAAATATTAATGGTGAAGAATAGGCATGTACACAATCTTATTATTTTAGTTCATGTAAAGGAACAGAAAGGTAAGAAAGCAAGGAAAAATGAACACATACTTTTTTTGCAGTTCGAACTTTTATACGTTTTCTTGGTTCTTCACTCATTCTTTCATGGCACAGAAAGTCTTATTTACTTAGCATTGGTTATGCCCTCTGAGAGGACTAAATATCTGATCTGCTGCACACTTCAGTCCACAGTTATAAACCACTGAGGACAAAAGCCATGTAGATGGTTGCAGGTTTGGATTGCTTTTTTTCCTTGAGTGTCAGTATATGAATGTCTGTATAAGAAAACAGAACTCCCGGAAGGGTTTGGAATTCCAGGAGCTAAACTGGCCATTTCTCATTCTCAGCTGGAGGCGTTTCGGATGCTGCTCTTTACTTCAGATGGTGAAGAAGAGAAGAGGATGGTGGACAACTTTCGCCCTCTTCAGCCATTAATGAACAGAACTGTCCGCTCATCCTTCCAGAGCAGGCATCTCTTAGATATTGAAGCACAATACTCGGACCATGCTCAGCAGATCAGGCCATAGATGGCTCATGGGACGTCAGTCCAGATTGAGTAACTGGGTTTACTTTACTCTGTAATGATTCCTCCTTTTTTGCAGGATGTTTATGCCATGCAGTTTCACAGACAGCTAGTTTCAGTTCTGAGAGTCAATTGAGCTTCAGTAGAGAATGTTTTTTTTATGTTTGTGTGTTTATTTTAATTTTTGTTTGTTTTTAATACAAACTCTTAACAAATTGCTCACTTAAAAGCAGGGATCGATAAGGAATTATTTTGAAAGTCAAAGGCAAAGTAATGCAGGAGATCTTTCCTCTTTCTGTTTTCTGAATTGTTCTGTGTCTCTTTGTAACTTCTCCAGTGGCTTGCTTAAATTAATAGTCCCAACATGTTAACAAGCAGGAGGTGTGAAGAAGAGAAGTCTATTAAGGTCCTTTATGGAACTGCTTTGGAGGTTTGGGGCTAGAACCGTCTTCTGCAGTCACATACGTAGAGGTGCCTGTGTGACCCATATTTATAAAGGATGACACAGTGTGTCTACCTTATCTATACTGCAAACCAGAAGACTTTCCAAACCTTACAGGAAATGTAGAATGGGATTTGTGGACAAATTCTGGTTTTGATACCTAATGGAATGGTAGATAAGTGTGGACAAAAGACAGCAGTCAGATACTTGGTTTTTATTTTTTTTCCCAGCAACTTCTAGAGCACTAGTGCAATCTTCCCAGTGTTTTGTCTTAAGTTGAACTTCTATTCTTGAGAGTTACCCACCCTCATGGTTATGGGGGACCACGTTGTTCTATATAGCACCTTCTGGTAACAAAGACCAGTGGTGGTTGGAACTCAGTTGTGGACCAGACAAAGTTGTTTTAAGTTACCAGCTGTGGAGCTTTTTTTACTGAAGTTATGGTCCAATTGCCACAAACAATGCCTACCTCTGAATTATGCTACTAGCCATAACTTTCTCTAGTGCACCTTTCTGAATGACTTTTTATGCTTTGCTGTACTTAACAGTGTGCGTATGTGTGAACTCACGTATAGAATGTGTGATCTCGTTTTTTTTCTGATGAGCGGTTCTGGTTGTGTACTCATGAAACAGTCTTCATAGAATCATAGAACGGCTTGGGTTGGAAGGGACCCCAAGGATCACAAAGCTCCAACCCCCCTGCTGCATGCAGGGCTGCCAGCTTCCATATCTAACGCTAGACCAGGCTGCCCAATCTTGATTGTATTTCATGTATATTTTTAGAGGATGCATTTCTTGATCCTCTCCTGCCATTAAGCAGTCAGCAGTTGCTGGTGTCATTCAGGACTAACGATGCCAGGAGACCAACTTGTCAGTGACAAATTCACATCTTTGGAATCAATACTTTCCCATTCCAAGTGTTCACTTTAAAAGCACTTTAACACTTTTCAGCGTGACTCTAATGATTTTAAAGCTTTTGAATATTTTTGCTTAACCAATTAAATTCGTGCCTTTGCTTCCTCAATATCTCTACCTCAGTTTTCTGTTACATTTCAGCAGTTGTGCCTTTCTCTGCTAATGTGGCTGCTTAATATTAGGGTGGCTACTCAGTAGATCTAAGAAAATCTCCATTGGCTTCTGCTCCCTGTGTGATGTATATACATCTTTATAATATGCTCCAAGTGGCAGTATGTATCTTCAGTTTCGTTCTCTCCCAAGGCCTTGCAGCTCAGTTGAATTATACCATGCATGACTTTACCAGATTTTATTCTATTTCTACTCTGCAAAGCCACTTCTGTAATAGTTTTGCCAGAGAATGGCAGGTTCTGAAAACAGTTTTGAAAGGGACATCTGCAAGTCTGGCAATAGGAAGAGATTTCTTTTACTTCGTACCTGAGTGCACTCAATCTCCATTGTTGAACTTGCTTTCTATTATTAGCAATTAGAAAAAACCCTGTAATACAGTCACCATAATGTTGTCTTTGCATATAACAATGCAGGTGACTCAGTGGAGCCTGCATCAACAAAAGTATTTAAAACTGCTGCCTTATAAATGTGGAAATGGATATGGCAAAATGAACTGAAATAGGCTCTGTGAGATCAGGGAGAAGCCAACTGTTTGCTTTACTGATGGAGGAAAACTGTTAGGATTACAGAGGGAACAACTTGGCTTAATTTGGGTCAGTTTGAATTACCAGCTGGAAAGAGCAGTGGGAAATTAACCTGCTTACAAGCAGGTTGATGTAGTGTCTCTGAATTGTTGTATAAGCTCTGATCAAGAAATACCTTCTTGTGGTTATTAAAGTTCTTTAAAGCAAGCAAACTCTTGCTATCATAAGTGAGTGGATCTTTAGAAAAGCTTTATGCAATTGCTCAGCATTTTAGTTGCCTACTTGCTCTAAGGTTTTGTGCACCTCTGGTCCACCAAGCTTATTTCACCAACTAACGTCTCTTCCCTGGCGTATGCAAATACAAGATACACATTTTGTTCTTGGGGGTTACCGTGGTATTCATGTTTTATCTTCTACATCAAGTAGCATCTAAATATTCTGACATAAAATCTATTCCAGTTTCAGTGCTGAGTTTCATATATGTATGTGTATGTATATATATATATACACACACACGTGTAAACAGGGTCAGAAGAGAAAAAATGAACTGGAGTGTGCTAAAACAAGTAAGCTTCACAGGGATTTGCTGTTATAGTTGTGCTGCTTTCAGGATGCCTGCAACATTTCCATGTCAGTGTCTTAGCGCCTCTGGTTCTAATGGACAGTATCCCAGTTGCAGGGTGGGCTCTGGTTAAAATTAACAGGCTGAAAGTGGGTCTTTTTGTTTGTTTTTTAGGGTTTTTTGTTGTGTTTTATTGGGTTCTTGGCTAATTTAGTTAATGTCTGTAATGACTTTGCACAACTGACTTAAACTGTATTTGGAAGGTGTCTGCATAGGAATCTTTAGGCTCTTTTAGATGATATAATAAAGAAGGGTCAGAACAGACGTTGTTTGTCCTTGAACCTAATTGCTTCTGTTAATTGTGTTCTGAGAGACGTTCCTGTGGCAGTCAGCACTGTGAATGAAATGTTGTAGTGGAACTCATTTTGAGGACAGCTTAACAAAGCGAGAGTAGAAGTTCAAGTGCATATTGTAATAATGTTGTGCCTAATCGTAATTTACTGAAATGATTGCCTTTGTGGACAGCATACGTAACGAGAAGTGCCTTTTGTACTTGTGGCGTACAGACCTTTCTTTTCAGTTCTGATGTAAAGAAACTTCTAGTTACTGTATTTTTTTAGCTGTTAAACTAGTGTGCAACCATACAATAAAAAAGCACAGCAACCCGTGTCTGTATTTCATTGTGCAGTTAAGCTCTCCAAGTTAGAGGAGATTCTCTGTCAAGAAAATAATTCATCCTTCAGAATGACCCGGTTCATTATGAGTGGAATATGGTCAGATGTCAGACAGCCTTTGATGCTTCAGTCTGTGAAAGGCTCTGCTGGACTGTATTGTAATTGGAATGAAAGGACAATGACCTCTGTGTTGCAGCTGTACTGAGGGATGTCCAGTTATCTGCTCCATTGGGATAGATGCAGCATGCTGCCTACAAGGAGATGCCAGGTTTGAAGTTCCAAGCTGCCTTGTTTCATGTTTAGTGTTAAACTCGACCTAAAAACTGTCAGCTAAGTTCCTTTCTCTGTTGGGTAATTAGTGTTGATAAAACTGATTTGATGTGCGATGCAGCTCTCAAGGAGTTTCACATGTAGTGATTTTGCAGTGCTTCTACTGTTAAGGCAGTATGAATCTTATTGAATAATCAGGAAAAAAAAAAAGCTTTAATTGAAATAAATTGCTTTCCCAGTAACAGTTAGCTAATAACACAAATTCATCTGGTTGATCCATAGTAGCCAGGCTTAGGGCCTGGGTATCATATAGATACGTTGTGCTAAGCTGAGATTGTTCACACTTCTTTTGGTGGAACAGTAGGAGACTATTTCTGGTTAAGGGATTTGACCCTTATGAATGCTTGCAGACCATGCTTACCACTCTTTGGGGGCTTTCCAGAAATGCAAGCTATTTCAGTGGAAAGTAATGTTGAGAATAATACCAGCTCCAGCTCTACTGTTGCTGTTCAAGGATTCCGGAAGCTACCATCCATTCCACTTTGCCCAACAAAGAAGCTTAGGAGGTCTTATTGTGTTTGTGTGTATAGATAGATAGTACATATATGGTATAGCTGAGCTGCTTGCTGAAGAAATGGTTTATTTGGTTCCAGTGGGCTCTTATTTTGATCAAGGCAGCTGCAAGACATGTGTTAATTCTAACAAATGGCCAACTTACTTCTGATATTGGTAATTATTGTCGTCTTTGGTTTTTGATGTGACAAAATTGAAGTGTCTGAATGTTAACGTGTGGAGGAGTGGCTGTGTAATCAAATTGCCTTCAGAGGTTCTGCAGAACAACTTGGGGGCCTGAAGAGCTGGTGACCAGAGCTGATAATCACACGTAACCACCTGTGAAGTGCTTGGAGGACAGAAGACACCCTATGAAGACACCTGAACACTGCAACTGCAGAGCAGGTATTTTCCCAGCCCAAATGGAGAAACAGCTGCAGAGTGAACTCAGGTTAGTTGGCAATACAGCCATCTGTGTGGGTGACTTCAGGTGGGGCAGCGGTGCTACTGCTCAGCTGCTGCTTGAGCCCAGGGTTTCCAAATGGCAGCGGTGTCAAAACTGAGCTTGAGGTTTGCAAATTCTTAGTGGTCCTTCTGTTTCCAAGTTTTTGGACGAACTGGGTGCGGGGTGGGAAAGATGGTCCCATTCCTTTGAAAACTAGTGGAAATTGTTGCTTTCTTAGTACAGATGCTCATAGGAACTGAGCAAGGCAGTTTGAGGTCTGAGTGTTGCTGTGGCTCACAACCACTAGGTGTCACGTTCTGACAAGCTCTCCCAAAGCTGCTGGACGAAGCCCGGTGGTCCTCTGCTGCCTCAAGGGAGTTCCAATGTCACTGTCCAGTGCGAGCGACCTGAAAATGTGAC
>JAOWBP010052588.1:0-10671 GCA_028571105.1 Tragopan temminckii
CCGGGCTGTCCAAGTACGAGTCGCTGAACTCCAGCGTGGGCAGCCCCATGACAGCGGCGGGCGGGCGGCCGACGGAGAGCCGCGACGAGAGACGGAGGAGCCGAGCGCTGAGGAGGGGCTCCCGGCCCGGCGGGACAGGCGGCGGCTGTCTGCCCGCTGTCACCCAGCTACATGCTGCCCGCGGGGCTCCCCGAGCCGCCGCTCCGCCGCTTCCGGCAGCGCTCTCTCTTCCTTTCTTCCCGTCCCTAAGTTCAGCCCGAACCTCCCCCGGCCCGGCCGAGGACGCCCTTCCCCCGCCGCAGCATGCCCGCACGCCAGGGACGCGGCCCCGGCAATGCCCGCCCCTCGCTCCGCACCGCCGCCCCCTTCGCGCTCTGCCCTCCAGCGGGGCCGGCCCGCGATGGGTGCGGCCTGCAGGGGCCGGCGCGGGTCGGGCGCGTGGTCGGTGCTTTACGCAGGGCTTCTGGAGGGCGGGGAGGCCCGGGGATAGCATTCCTCGTGTAGGAGAGAAGGCTGCGGGAGGCTTCATTGCGGCCTTGCAGAACTTGAAGGGGGCATACAAGCAGGAGAGGGACTAGATAGTGATGGGACAAGGAGGAGTGCCTTTAAACTAAAAGAAAGGAGGTTTGGGTTAGATGTTAGGAGGAAATTTTTACTCAGAGGGCAGTGAGGGCTGCCTAGAGAGACTGTGGGTGCCCTGTGTGTGCCAGGCAGGGTTGGATCTTGATGGGGGCAGCCCTGCCCATAGCAGAGATTTGGAACCGGACGATCTTTAAGGTTCCTTTCAACCTCAGCCATTCTGTGATAACTGTAGGAGAACTCCGAGTTTTGCATTTACAGTAGACATTTAACAACGTGTTAAAAGGAGGCTGTTTTTATTCAGCAGGGCGCCCACGCTATGGTGGAGGAGTGCAGGCCACTTTTGCTGAGAAAGGGGATCTGCCACAGTTGGAGGAGCTGAGGCCTGAGGTGGCCACCGCATGTATGCTGGCATTGCCCAGGGATCTCTTGTGACACCCAGCATGGGCATGGCCTGACTGCCTGGTGTGTGTGTGGGCCGGTGGCAGGATCTTTCACACAGAGGTGGATAATGAGAAAAGAGAGCAGCAAAGGATAAGGGAGGGAGGTGTGGGCCAAGGAAATACAAAACAACAGCTGGGAACACCCATACTCTGCCGTAGTACTTGGTTGTGTGTGTGGCTGAGCCAACTCTATCCTGAAAAGACTGAGAAACTGCAAGCTCAGTTACTAAAAGAAAGTGGTGTTATTCAAGTGTGCTAGTGGGTTTATCTCAGAAGCAATTCTTGTATGTTTACCTGGAGTAGTCCTTCCGTACATACTGTGACAGTACAGAAATATGTATACAAATGCATAATGTGTACCTAGTTTCAAGGAGAGCTGTCTGTAAGCGCACCTTCAAATCAGCAATAACTCCAGTGGAAACAACCATCAACACTGGTCACAAAAATACTTTTACTTCAGTACTACTCACCTTTTGCCAGAAACTGCTTTTGAGAAGGTGATACAACAGCTGAAAGCTTCTTGCACATTTTGTGGTCTTCACACTTCTTAACTATTTGTAAAAACTCACTTTTTTCATATTCACAATGTATTTTTGTGAATACTGGAAATACAAAAAATAAGGCTGTAATTTCTAACTATATGGCTTGCAGAATTTAATAAAGTGGAAAAAGTAACAATACTCTTTTTGCTAGGCTGAAACTGCCCGCACAACTGTCTCCAAATTAGCTGTCTATATATAAACCCATTGAAGACTTACAGTTCATATTCACTCCAAAACTACTCACTCCATCAATGTGCTACTCGGACAAATTCCTTTTTTTAAGTAAGAATAAGACTGGAAAACATTATTAAGTTAGTAAATTTGTTACCTTGCCTTTTCAGGCAGTAGTATCTAATCTCTCTTATAAACTAACAAACCCCATCCACTAGAACTACTGGATAGTTGAAACAGAATCTTCTCTGATGGTGAAAAAAATAATTTTCATATGTTCATAGTGTTGTTTTAGGTACAATTTTTCTTCCAACATCATCATCCAGTAGCTGAAAAGACACTGTCTTTTCTCATGTTTATTCTTTGATGTAATTATAGAAAGAAGTAAGATAGGACCACAGGTTGGAAAAGTCCTTTGAGATCACCGAGTCCCATCACTAAACCACCTTTCTTGGCACCATAACCATACCTCTAGAGATGGGGACTCCACCTCTGCACTGGAAGTCTGTTCCAATATCCAAGCTAAACCTCGTCTGTCACATCTTGAGGCCATTTCCTCACATCCCAACACTTGTCATTCAAGAAAAGAGACCAACGTTCTCCTTGCTATAACCTCTTTTCACATAGTTGTAGAGAGTGATTAGGTCTCCTCTCAACCTCTTTTTCTCCAGACTAAACAACCTCAGCTCCCACAGCTACTCCTCACAACAGCTTTTTTCTAGTCCCTTCACCAGCTTCATTGCCCTTCTCTGCACATGCTTGAGCAACTCAGTGTCCTTCTGGCACTGAGGGGCCCAAACCTGAACACGATATCTTAGCAGTAGTCTCACCAGTGGACAACCGCTTCTAGGCAGCAGATCATTGACAAAAATGTTAAACAAAACTAATCTCAGTACTGAGCCCTGGGGAAAACCAATGGTGACCAGCTGCCAGCTGGCTTTAGCTCAGTTCACTATGACTGTCTGCGCCTGACCATCCAGCCAATTTTTCACCCAGCAAATTGTACAACTGTCCCTAAGCCTGCCATATGATAACTAAATAAATCAAAGCTTTCTGTCATAAAATAAAATATTGATGTACTTCCTCATTCTTATAGTTCTTGCCTAGATCTCCTAAAATTTGATTTTATCTTACTTGATCATGGCCTACTGTAATTATACATGAGGCCTTTCTAAACCAGTTTAATGACTACACTACTGCACTACACCTTTTTTTTAAGATTGTATTTGTCTCTCATGGCCTAATTATGTCTTTTATGCTCACTAATCCAGTTTTTTAATCCATCAGATTCCAAAGATGAAGTAGAAATGCTCATTGGTCACAAAAATAAGTACTTTGTATTTTAGTTCAGAGCAATTATTCCAGTAATCATGGTGACTCATTTCTTTCTCTATAATGTTTTCATCTTCAAAAGTTCCAGAACCACATTTCTACTTTTGAAATCAGGATCATGAATGGAAATGTTAATGGATCAAGACTAAGCAAGTCCTCAGCAATGTTTACTAAGAACTTCCCTCCAGCCTGACATCCTCCATCCACATAACTTACTGTTATCCTTCTAACTATTTCCATATGTTTCTCAGAATGATCCCATCTTTCTTAGCTGAACTGAGAATTTCCTAGCTTGCAGTGTGTCAAATACTATGTAAAAATCTCATTTGTTCATATGTATTGCCTTTTTTTTCCCTCAGTGAAAAAAAAAATAAATGTATTTTTAAGGAAGATGGTTTAGTTAAGAATGTTTTTTGTTTCATAAATCTATATTAAAGCAGATGTAAACCCAATCCTATGTTATTCTTCATTAGCAGAGAAAATGTTTATAGCTAAGCCATGAGCTTAATGAACATCTATGCCTGTGTCTGGAGGAGGATCAGATAAATGAGTTATTTGGCACACCTACAGAGAGGTTATCTAACAACAACAACAACAAAAATCTTGACAGAAAGATAAGTCATACTATTTTCTTTGTGTGGGAGTAAGGGGAACTCTAAAGAAAACAAGGTACTTGAGGATATTTTTGGGAAATCTAAAATCTCCAAGTGTTATAGCGCAAGTGTTATAGTCCAAGTGTTATATAGGAAGTAATAATATATTTCTGTTCTTGTTTTTTGTTTTGTTTCTTTTGTTTTGTTTTTCTCATCCTAAGAAGATTCTAACAAAGGGTCCTACTAGAAACACCGGGTTTTAGGACTTCAAAAGGTAAGAGAAACTGGGGAGGAGCCTAGACATACTGAAAAGATTTTTTTCTTGAATATCCTGAGTAGTAACAGCTGCTAGAATGGAGTGGACTCTACTGAAAGACTCCTTTGGACACCTCAGTAGCACCAGTCCCTTAAGTAGAAGGCTTCAGTAAATGAGTTAGCCTGATGTTATCACTAGCTGTGAAGACATGCATGAAAAGTGAGATACTTTTATTCTGAACCCTGAGGAACTTTGTCCTGTTTCATCCACTTCTGTTTGTTATTCTAAGCTTGTCCTAAAATCTTACATGTTAATGAGGTCATATCAGTTTTTGTAGATTTCTCCTTCATCTTCTTAAACGTAAATATTAAGCTCAAACTTCCAGCAAATGGCCCTCCTCTCATTCTAGGGGAATCCCCAGGGCATATTCTTATTATGTTCCTATTAGCCTGTGGTTGTTGAAGGAGGGGTGTTACAATAGTTTATGTTTCTACCCGCACAATGTGTAAATGTCTATGTGCACAACCTCCAGTTTTCTGATTCAGTCTAGTTCTGTTAGATGTTAGTTTAGCAGTTAATGTAGATAAGGACAGAGTGACTCTCATCTGCAGGGGAATATTTTAAAATAGAAATTCTGCCAACTCCCTTGTTGTTTCTTCTGCCTCAATATACAGAATTATGGGAAAATTACTTAGTTATTGTCTTCTGAAAACAACTGCTTCCCCTTGAAAGTGTGAAGGACTATAGGCAAAAGAATGCTCAGGCAGTGATGCTTGTGAGTACCCTTGATGTGCTTTAGGGTACAAGATAAGCTCTGTACCTATGTAGGACAGAAAATATTAATAGAATTAAAAACCCTGTTCAAGTAATTATTTATGGAGTATATTTGTTCTAGCTTCTCTAAAGATCTTATATCTGAGTTTTCCGTTAGTTTCTTCATGGGAATTGCCAAGATTCCTAGTACCTAGTTAGTAAAAATGCTATTAAAAGTTTTCAGATTCTCGTTATTAGATTAAGATTATAGATGCTAGGTTTATGTTGGCTAGCAGTGATAAATTCCAAAGAAAATGGAACATAAATAAAAAATTGAACCAAGGAAGTACATTTATGCTTTGCAATTTATTGTATGTATGAACTGAAAGGGATACTTCTCTCTGTTTCGAATATAATCTGCATGTTGTTAACTGATTGCTAAATGATATAGCTACCAAAGTTTTTGTTGTTCTTTCTGCAAGTTAACATTGTCAGAGGAGGAGTGATCTGGTTAGCCAAAATCATTGATTAGAAGAAAAAACCTGTACATAATGACTGATGTTATTGTAAGATTTTGGTCTGTGTGCACTAACGTCTACTTGCATGTGGATTCCTACCAGTGTTTCATATTTCAATCAAAAATTTCACATCCATATTTCTTGAAAAATCTTGAAAAAGTCTTTTTAATGCATGAGTTTATTCCAAGCGGTTTGGAGAAGCTTCAAACAGCAAAGTTCAAAGCTAAAATTAAAAATCAGAATCACAGAATATCCCAAGTTGGACTGGATCCAACAAGGACCATTGAGTCTGGCTCCCAGCTCCACACAGGACCACCCAAAATTCAAACCATATTTCTGAGAGCAATGCCCAAACCCTCCTTGGACTCCATCACACTCTTTGTCATGACTGCTGCCCTGAAGAGCCTGTTTTACTACCCGTTCAGCCTTTTGATGATGAATCTTTTCCTAATAGCCAATCTAAACTTACCCTGATGCAGCTTAAAAAAAATAATGCTTACTGACTCTTACGCTGTCTCCATGCTCAAGCAGATTTGGTACTTCTCAAGTTATTCTTAGGTTGGATATCAGGGGGAAGTTCTTTACCAAGAGAGTGATGAGGTGCTGGAACAGGCTGCCCAGAGAGGTTGTGGATGCCCTGTCCGTGGAGGTGTTCAAAGCCTGGCTGGATGGGGCCCTGGGCAGCCTGGTCTAGTATTAGATATGAAGGTTGGTGGCCCTGCATGTGGCAGGGGGTTGGAGCTTGATGGTCCAACCCAAGCCATTGTATGATGCTATGATTCTCTGTTTAACATAAATATTTCCTGAGTGTGGTTCTGCCTTATGTTATGCTCAAAATGGCCTGTACCCAAAGAAGTAAGTGTTTGAAACTAATTAAGATCCAGGCACTTGGACTAGCATCTCCCAAATTCCAAATGAGATTGATACAGTGCAAGAGACTGAGCAGATGAAAGCTACTCAGCATACTACATAAAAAACAGTAGTTGCTTCTTCGTACTGAAATATTTGCCTACCAAGTAGGAAAACTATATGTTAGATTCCTGCTGTCTATGGTTTTAAATTGGAAGAGGGTAGATTTAGACTAGATATTACGAAGAAATTCTATGTAAGAGTGTGAGGGTGGTGAGACACTGGAACAGATTGCCCAGAGAGGTTGTGGATGCCCCTACCCTGGAGGCATTCAAGGCCAGACTGGATAGGGCTTTTTATGATTCTATGATTTGCAGGTGCATGAGATCTTTAAGTAAAGGTCTTTATTTCTGACTGATGTTCAAACTTCACTATATGTAGTTTTAAAGTTGTGATTGTAACTTGTGTTATGCTTAACTAGGTGGAAAAAGAAACTAATTTGTTCTTGTGATATCTGTCAGTAAGACGTAACACAAGAGTCAGTAGGGCTAAGAGCTCCTGGATCTCTAACTATCATGTTAGTTGCCATCCACTGGACAATTTTCATCTTCAACGGTCAGAACTCTTTAACACTTAACTTGCATTTAGATTTGTTCAGTGGTTAATTGGAAAAAAGGAATTGGGGAATCTTCATATGCTGCAGTGTCATCTAGTTGCTGAGTCAATATCAGAGATAGTGAAATTGTTTTTGCCCTTGGCAAGCCAAGAGGAGCACTACTGGACTCAGAAATACTGGAAATTCAGCAGTGAGTCAGGGGAAATTCAGCTGTTTTTCTGGGACAGGAAGGGAAAAAGCACAGCAGTGGAACTTCACCAGCCATTCCAATACAAGGTCCGCAGCTCATGTCAGAGACTGTAAGAAGCTTCCATCATAAACATTAGAGAGCTGCTCAGTGTTTATGGTGAGTTAAACACCTCATAGTTCTGCTTTTGTGCATGCTGAGAAATGTCTAGAGTGAAATAGTTTTGAGTTCAGCTCATCCTTGAGTTCTGCTAAAATCCAGGAATAAGGCATTCCTTAATGCAAATAAGAGCAGAAGAATTTTTTGCGTCTAGGGATTAAGAACTATGAGGATGGGTTCTAGTCCCACTGTTCTCTAAAAATAGGCCAATCAATTCGTGCAAATACCATTGAGTAGCAGTTATAGTGAGAAAGTCACAGTCCATGATGCTCGCTGTCAATGTTTAGAAGAAAATACATACAATGAAACACATTTTTCTTCTCAGTAAGAAAATTGAGACAGATTAATCTTAATCCTTTGTGTCCAAAGGAAGTTTCTTCTTTAAATTTTTCTACACTTGGAAGTTCAGTAAAATATCCGTCATAGAATAGCAGTATCCCTTTGAGGATTTTAGTGTATCTCCTGATGCACAGACAATACGCAGTGCAACATTAAACTTCCCAAGAATATTTTAGCTAAATATACTTTTTATCTGGGAAGCTCTGTTTTTAGTAGTTTTTACATTTATTATATAATTGATAACTGCTCTGAGGTGTGTTTTCCTCTTCTTCTGAAATGTGTAATGTGTAATTTCCAATAAGTTGAAGTGTTTACTACCAAGAAATAAAGAGCTTCTTGTTTTATAAAAAACAAATCAAATAGCAAGTGAAGTCTGTTTTTCGTGGCTACATTTATGAATGCACAATAGATCTTCACGTGAACAAAGGAAATATGCACTTTTTTTGAACTCTGTCCTCTTTTCATCAGTGTTTCATTTTTTTGTTTAATTCATTATGTTTTCATTACTCTCAGGGAACAACAGGGTAGCCCTCCTGTAGACAGTGGAATAGCTACGTTTCCTTGTAACTTGAGTTAAAATCCTGTTGGTTTTTGCAGTTCTTTTAAGGAAAAAAAAAAAATCCTAGACTTTTTTTGTTATAACTGACTTTTATTAATATCAGTTTCATAGGGTTTATGAAATGTATTTGTATTCATTTTATCAAATACATTATTAATGTTTAAAAATAGGCAATTCATTTAAAAACAAACAAACCACAAAAAAAAAAAAAAAAAAAAAACCAACAACATGATATCAGGCTATGATAGCTAACCTGGGTAATTCTTCATGTAATTGATGAAGACTCGGAATGTAAAATAATGTTGAAATGTTGAAGTAAGCTTGCTGCAATATAGAAACATCCAGACTAGATTTTAATTTTTGTATCAGTAACATAAAATGGAGCATTGCTCAGTGATTACCCCATATCTCGGTGGAGAGAGGAGGAACACACCTGTTTAAATCTGTCCTCAGCCCACGAAACACAGTCAGAACCTTTAATAGAAGTACTGCTGTGTAGGAAGAAACTACTTCCTACAGTAAAATTTGTCACTGTTGTATTCGAAGGAGTTAAGAATCCGCCTTTTGATATTTCTATTAAACTTGTAGGTAACACTAAATGCAGGTGAATTGAGATGTAGTCTGTAGTTTCAATGAAGAAGTTGGTTGGAAATAAAGTCCCAGAAAAAGTGATTTTTTTCAATAAATACAAGTGCAATATATGTAATGCTCTTAAGTGCAAATACAGAATAAGGAACAACTATTCAAATAGAAATTGTATGTATTAATCTACAGATTTTAGCAAATTCACAAATTGAGCTTTACTTAACAATGTCATATAATTGTTAAAAGCACACTTTGTAGCAGCTCTATTATATCAGTAAGCTCTGGGCTGGACTACTTTGCTCTGTTCTCAGGTATGGTGTTTCAGGAAAGGTGTGGAAACACAGAGTGAAGGTCTAGGAAACAAAATGAATTGTTGAACATAGGTAGCGTGTGTTGTATGTAGAGAGAATACTGAGTGGTGATACCAGCCTGCTTCAAAGTAGAGGCAAGTGTCTGTTTTCCTTGTTCACTTTAGACAGACAATAGGTAATTGTTTAAAATTGCAGCATGAGAGATTCAAGCCAGGAAAAAAATGACTAATGATAAGAATACTTAACTGTGGGAATAGTGGCTCATTTATTCTTAAAAGCTATGAATAATAGAGCATTTGCACTTTTTTTCCTTGAAAATTGTCTGTTTCATACTTGTCCCTAAATAATGTCAATTGTGTGTAAAGTAGTAAATTTCTCAAGCAGTCTCTCCTAGCTTCTATTTTTCAGGCTATGAAGTCTCTACATTATACCCTCTCTCTGAATTGTTCCATATCTCCCTGGAAGCATTCAAGGCCAGGCTGGATGGTGCTTTGAACAACCTGGTCTAGAGGGAGGTGTCCCTGCCTATAGCGGGGGGAGGGGGGTGGAACTAGGTGATCTTAAAAGTCCCTTCCAACCCAAATCATTCTATGATGACTCTATGATATTGATAGTTCCCAGAAATGAGGAATTCATCAAATTCCTTAAGAACTGAAAATATAATTGAAAACCTAACATCTGTGTTGCGAGGCTGTGAGGTCTTTGCCATCCAGGTTTTTACTCGTCTTCACAAAGTTTAAGCTTAATTAGGCCTACTTGAAAGCCTACTGAGGTCAAGAGAGGTTCTGATTATTTTCATGGGGCTTTTAATCTAGTCATTTTAGCTTTGTTAAACATCTGTTCCTTTGGTTTTATCACTCTTACCGCAAATACTTAGGAGTAACCTGCCTTCATCAAAAGGGGACTTAGTTTGGGAATATCAGCTGAAGTCACTGGGCTACTGAAATAAAAAGTTTATTTTTTGCAGATACTAAGACTTTTTTTTCAGTGTTTCTTTGAAGCATCTAAGTTTCTATTGAGAAAATACCTCAAACTCACTGTTCCAAATATGTAAGCTGCTACAGACAAGGAATTATCTGTGCCTTCTGTGTCATTGCAGTTGGCTGCCAAGATAGAGGTTTTCACCGAGTTATCAAAGTAAGCACTTAACATTATGTATCTAAATGAAATGAGTATGTTTCTTCTTCCCACTTCCTTACTACTTCAGAGAGCTGTATCTGTCTCATTCAGTGTGCTAGAAAAAAACATACTGTTCTGTTTTTACACTTAGCTTCTGCATTGCCATCTGATGCAAAGGAGAAGGGCCCTTGATTCAGAAGAAGTTTTGTCCTCCTGACCTTAGGGTCATGTTCACAGCTCATGAGAAGAGCTGTATTTTGTGCAGCCAAGGAGTTTCACAATAGCAAATGATGTCTGTTTTTTAAAGAAAATATATTGAAACATTACCTACTTATGTACAGTTTGGGAAATTCTGAAACTTCATTCACATATGTAAATGGTTCTTCCCTTTTTTCCTGTATCTAGCAGCAGAGATTTTATTAGTTTTAATACATATATATTTTTGTTCCACTTGTAATTACAGAATCAGAGAATGGTTGATCTTGGCAGGGACCTCTGGGTCCATGTGCTTCTTCAGCCTATGCTCCAGCAGGGACACCCAGAACAGGGTGCATCCAGGCAGTCCAGTATATCAGTTACCAGCATATCTTTCAGTTGCACAACACAAATATTTGAATGGCTCTTTCTCCCTAAGATCCTTTCTGACAATTTCTCAGAAGCTAGTGTATAATAAGTTCAGGTGACTTTTATGAGGATCTTAGAGTTTTGGAGGCTCTATTTTGAAAGATGGGCTGCTGTGCTATGATAATATCTGTCATGC